>JAQLOM010000020.1:5049158-5062469 GCA_030068315.1 Chrysichthys thysi
AAAAGAATGATTTCAAGCTAATTAAACATTTGAAAGCATTTTTATATATATATATATATATATATATATATATATATATATATATAATGGTGTAGACATATGTAATATATAAAAAAAACCCTAATGATTGTTAAATCGTGGTTATTGTTAATTAACTTTGGTCATTTCCTGCTCACACCTGGAGCAGCCCAAATCAAAGTGCGTTATCATTCCACAGGCACTAAAGTTCCCGCCATGGTGCTCTCATCCTTCTGTTCTCTCACTCCAGAGATGTTGGAGAGGGCCAGAGGTTAACATGCTAATAGAGGGTGTTGATTGCTATAAGTGCCTCTCTGGCTCTGGCATGGCCAAAGGAAGCGTGCAGCTCGTGTGGCTGAGGACGCGCACTCCGCACAGCTGTGTTTGGATACAAGACATTTGGACTTATTCAAAAACTGCTCTGGAGAGACGTGCACACCCAGAGATCACGCAAAATGAATGGGCCTGAGTTTGACGTTAGGAAGTCATGCTCGGTGAGGCTTTGCGTTTCGCAAAATCGAAGGACTTTTTTTTTTTTTATATAATATGGAGTGGAGCTAGGATTTTGTTTCTTTTTGTTTCTTTCTGTTTCTTTTTTGGTCGTGTTTTTTAGTTTACTGATAGAATGTGATCATGTCATTAGTTTCATTGGACAATTTAACAAATTGGACTGAGCTTATTTTCTTCCAAGGTTTAAAAAAATGAACATCAGGATAAGTGAGCAGACACTAATCCGACATGCCTTTCACTGGACAAGTCTGACCCGTTTCCCACGTATTCTCCTGATTCTGGCTCGTTCCTCTCCAGGTCTGTTGCAGTGATGGACCTTCACGCTGCCGTGTTCCTGGTCAGGCCATTCAGCTGCAGTGATGCTGATGCACACCCACTGATCCAGCAGGCCGTGTCAAACATTCAAGCGTTTGCTTTCATATTCCGCTCAGTTTTCATGCCTTGTTTCCCTGCTTGTCCGTAAATGTGCACAGCATGCTGAGTGAATGTTTATGCTTGATGGAAATATCTTTCAAGAACCTTTTTTTTCCCTCCCCCCCTCCTTCTCAACATCCTTCCACACGTGTAACCTTAAGCTGTACAAACATGTTGGCTGCTTGCGAATGTTTGCAAATATATATTGGTAACGTAAATGTTTTCTTGCCATGGCAGCAGATTTTCTTTGCACCGCGCTGCTCGTTTCAGACAGGGTAATATATTTGGACCGTATCCTCTGAACCCTGACATCCCTCTGAAGAACTTCACCCCATGTTCACTAATGTATAAAATGGTTGAAACGTTTCAACTTGGTCATCACTTACCCCAAAAGAAGTTTTGCTGGCAAGGTGTCACAGAGCTGAAGAGGCTGTTCGATGCCATTGCCCCCACTGTCAGCTGCTCCACGGGTAAAATTTGTTTCTCTATGGTTTTGATGACCTTTGAGGCGTCCTCAGCTAGGCACACGCATCATGCCAGGAGAAAAAGCGCAAGGATAAAAACATCCACAAGAATTGCGTATTCGCATCAACTATTTTCATGACCACAAGTAATGACCAGGTCTGGCTTAAAAAAAAAAAATGTCCCCTAACTGGAGAGGATGGAGCCAAACTTGCTGCACTGAAAAGTGCGGTTGAAGCGTACTTACGGACTGGTGTGCTCCTTACGCCCGAGGCTGACCTGCGACAATTAACCATTTATGTGCTGCCTGGTGCAAAAATTCTGATCTGAACTCCTGTGGTTCTGTGGTCTCTCAGGAGGTGAGCAAAGCCTTCAGAAAAACCCAAAACGGCAGAAGCTTTAAAATCTCTCTTTTTTTTCCCTCCCTTCAAAAAGCTGTCACTGGAGAGGCAGGGTCACATGCTCGTGACATCACCAGAGCAACACAAATGAGTGGGCCAGCTTCTCACTGCTGCGGCTTTCTGCTCTCTTTCTCCCTCTCTCTCTCTTTCTCCCCCTCTTTCCTGCTCTCGCTCTGTTTTTCTTCTTGCGGAGACGCGTGGTTCGGCAGCTTTTCCTGGCACTCGGGTGGGGGGGTGGAGTGGGGTGTGTGTGTGTGTGCGTGTGTTTGTGTTGGGGGGGAGGAAGGTGGTGTGATGGAGCTCTTCAGCTCCCTTGAGTCATGAGGCTTCAGAGGGGGGCACGAACAATTACCAGCCTCAACCTCCCACGGCATATGGAGCGCAGAAGCGACTGCCTGGTGCTCTCTTTGCTCTTCCTGCCTAGGGCTTTCTTCCACCTACTCCCTCTTTCTGATTCGAGTACAACAAGGTAGCATGCCGTAGCCTGCAACTGCTGTCATGTCAAAGGTGGGATGAGGACAGCAGTTAGATAGGTCTGTTTGCTTAGTGCAGTGGCTCAACGATTTACTGTTAGAAGAACTTCCCTCGAGTCTTCTACGTATCGTCGGCTTTTTTTCCTCCTTCAAGCGATCCGCGCAGGATTGCACAACAGAACGGCGTCTGTGACACTCTATGACTGTGTGTGAGTGTGTACGTGTGAGTCTTTGGAAATGTAGGTGATTCCTGTAAGAGGCAGTAAATCATGCCTTAGCTGTGTGTGTAGGTGTGTGGGTGTGGGGAAACCTGCCACACGTCTGAAGAACCACGATCAGCTCAGGTGACTCATCAGATTCACACGCCACATAAAAATGCGGGCTGGGTTGAGGCTCGGGTCTGCTCTGTGATCACGGGTTACAGGTGTTTGTTTAAAGCATCCAGGCTTCAAGGGAGCATCTCGCCAGTGGAATGTATGGCATGTGTCTCGATATGTCTTTTTTTCATCTGGTTTAATTCGGCGAATTAGAGCGTGGGATGGCGTAAACAACTTTTAGAGCGTTCTTGGTGGGCTCCGCTTGAGCGCGCTTTGCTTTGGAGGGCATTTTTGGCACCGGGTGTTTCTCCGTGAAGAATCTTCTGGAAACGGACTCCAAAATAAGAACTCATAGGACCGTTCTTCACATCGGATTCTGACTATGCATAAGTTCTGAGCTGACATGCTTTTTTGGGTCATCACTCATTGCGGTCTGATTTTAATGATTAAAAATGATCAGTGGCATAAAAATCAGCAATTATCATCAAGATGAGTCTTGTGAGCCCTGGAGAAATAACGTTATATCAAAAAACAAAACAAAAAAAAAAAACTCTGGTTTTGTTTTGAAACCCCATGCCACACCCGCACTGCAGATATTTCCCATCAGTTCACATATTAAGTTTGTCTTATGATCAGGTACTTTACAAGCCTCTTTATGAGCATGCGATTTCTGGGTGGGACACTTTACTCCGGGTTAAAAATAAAAGTGCAGCAACAGCCCTCTAACCATTTTCCCTCTGTTGATGTCGATGTGAAGAGTATTCAGCCCAGAGCGCAACTACCATGGAAAATAAACAGAAAAACCTAGGAACTATAAATCATTTTCAGTCAGGATCGTGTAAAGCAAACACTACTGGAAAGCGATAATATAGGCTCAGAGAGAAGAATAGAGCCTTATAGAAAGTGGTTTTTTTTTTTGGATGATGCCCGAAATAATGAAAAAACGAAATAAATCCTGATCAATCACACACCCTTAATCCAGGTTCTGGTTAGGGATTGCACAGTTTAAATCTAAAACAACAACAACAAGAAGAACAAGTTAACATTTTGCTTTATTCACTCTCTTTAATTGTTGTATCCTCGTCTTTTATGGAATGGATGGCACGCAAATAACTATTGCATTTTGGCAATACATTCTGCTTGGCACAGCTTACGAAAAAAAAATACCTAGAGAGATGAACAGACAGGTACAGTGATTTACTGTAACAGGTTACATCTGTAAAACGCCTGGCAAGTTCACACTGTGGTAGCGTCCCAACGAACCTGCTTTCCTCACAGAGAAACGCGCTACTCGTACTAGGGTTCTGTTCGCCAGCGGCTCACCGAGCGCGACTACAAATAGGCAGCAGCGTTTTAGGTGGGAATGGACCGCGCTCGGCAGTCAAGACCTTTTGCAGCCTCGTACCGTTTGCCTCAGCGGAGTCCAAGGCACCTCGGTGGCGAGAGAAACTCAAGATGTGAGGTAATATTTCCGCGAGGATGTTTATATTCGACGTGAATTGTTCGGTATGGTCTGTAAGGTATAATTTGAAGGAAAGTAGATATTTTTCTTGAGCTGTCCAAAACGAGTCTACATCTTCCAGTGACCTCGAGGGCCTTTCTTGTGGCGTCTCGTCGACTGTTTTTGGAGTTGCAGCTTGGAAGGAAAATAAAATCACCCTCAGAATAGGCAGAGCAGAGCAGAGGGGGGAAATGTTTAATATCAAATGGCACGCTTACAAGCAAAACACCCATTAAAAATAACTCTCGAGTAGGAGATTAAATCGAGATTTTTTCTTTCTTTCTTTCTTTCTTTTTTTTTTTGAAAAAACACAGAATGAAAGCAGCCAAGGCACAGTGCAATGACATTATTTTGTTAAAGGAGATATTTTAGCTTGGTGGCTTAACCACTGCAAACCCAGGCAAGTTCTCCTTTCTGCCATTTTAATCAAGGACTGCATCCAGGGTAAACACAAGTCTACCTACACAGCAGTTCAAAACACCAGCTTCTCTTGGGAATGGGAGCAATGATTTCCAAGGTTTTTTTTTGTTTGTTTGTTTTTTTTTTTTTATTTGATCCCCACACACAATTTTAATTAGCTGGTCAAGACCAGGAGGGGTCAGATGCTCTACGTATGAGTGTCTGCTCAATCCTTTGGCCTATGCTCTTCTTCTTCTTCTTTTTAATTTTTTTTTTCTTTTAAAGATGGCACAATTGTTTTTGATTACAGTCATTTGCTCACATTGGCCATGTGTGCCATCTAGTCAGTTGAGAGAATGATTTTCTTGCATTGCCTTTCGCATGCCATACGGAGAATTTTCCTTGATTCCTTGAAAGGCGACTCTGTACGACGGATGACACTGTGCCTGTGTGATTCAAGACCATTCCCTATTCAAATCACAGGGTACTATTGTTGAAGATCATATTTAGTATCCTTGTTCTATTACCCTCTCATCTCTTGCTCACATTGTCAGCAGCTGCAGACGGGAAAACAGAGGACGAGAAGGATTTCATGACGAAACTGACATTATCGCTCTCTGCGAATGTAAATGGGGCTATGTGGTTAGATAAATGAACATGTTAGTGAAGCACATGGAGGAAATCCCATACTTCAGGCAGGCCCATGGGGATTTGCAAACAACCTCCATCCGAAGGGCACAGTACACAATATTCCTATTGAAAGACTGCTTTTGAAGGGAGGCACGCACAGAAACGCTCCTTGAGAGACGAGCCTTTGCGAAACTGTGATCTACAGTACAGCGAACAATCGGAGGAACAAAAAGCGCTCTGTCTTCACAAAAAAGACTTTTGGCAAAGGCTTGGATGACAGTTAATTGGCATCCTCACGTGATATGACGAGGAGATCGAGATGACTCCCTTTTCAATTTGCCATAATACAATAGTACCCAGAACCCGTTTCTTCGCCACAGCAAGTAACTTCAGTAAGACGGATGAGCGTATGGACCTTATATTGCTTGGATTTGCCCCAGGAATTAAAAAAAAAACAGAAAAAAAAGAAAACGAGTTCGGCCATTGCGTTTCTTAAATAACATCCAGTAATATAAATGATTGCTGAAGGAATCTGCACTTTATATTGCTTATTGCATTTATTTTGCTTATGAAATACAGTATATACGGAAATAAACAATCTAGCAGACTTGGCATTACAATAGACCAAACACTGGAGCATAGCTGCTGAGTGAAGGTGTATTGGAAAATGAATTAATATTGGATATGGCCGCTGAAATGCTGACTGAGGTTGCTTTGAAAACGTCGCGTACGAATATAGGTTTTTTTGTTTTAAAGAAACATTGATCTTATTTCTAAAGAACAAAAAAAAATCTTTATCCTTAAACATATCGAGATTTATATGGTTATGTTTAATTGGAAGGCTTTAAAGATGTAGGGAAAACGAGAATAAGCTTAAACTATGGACAGATACGTGCACAATGGGACTGACCCTTAAAGGGGCCGGCTCAGCCTTCTGAGAACCTGGTGTTTTTGTTTACATAGGGAATAATTGTATGAAAATGAAATGGATCGGTTGAAAGAATTTGAAATATCATAAATTTGGCAAAATATCTTCAATTTCATGGTACGGTGTAAGATCTATGACGTAGGCGGTCGTCGAATTGAAAATGGAGGTTTTATAAAGATTCGTTATTACCAGGAAAAGCAATAAAAATGTCACAGCAAACGCAATCCAAGCAAACTGTGGAACATATAACCTAAATTATTTCAAAAAATAAAGATCGTTTTTGCATCCCATCCGTTCTCACACACACACGCACACATGTGTGCAAAACGTAACAACATTTTTTTCACATGCTGAAGTGAGACCTTGCAGCATGAGGACATTATTATGATTCAGAAACTCATCATTTTTTCTTATTATAATTTAGCTTTAATAAAAACTTTTTTACACGGTTAAACCCATTAGAGCAGCATTTATCAAAGCTGTTCTTTCGTCTCTCACTTTAACATTTTTGCATTTAAATTTTAAAACTTTCTATTTCACGTATCAAATTCTGATTCAAATTTCTGTTTGCGCAAAGATACTTTCAGACGTCCCTGATAGTTTTTTCTTTGTTTTATTGCCTGCTTCATGCCTCAGAATGAAGTAAAAAGAAAAGGACAGCTTACAAGATTCTCCCTGATTGATATTTTAGTTCATTTTTCATTTCATTTATTTATTTATTTAAAAAAAAAGAAAGAAAGAAAGAAAGAAAACTTTAAATGAATGCATTAAATTTTCACTTGGGAAGCTTCACCTACAATATGTGGCACCAGAAGCCTTTAGCCACAGAACCAGTGAGCTAAACTAAATAAAATTTAATCTGAGATCATGGAATTCGTTAGGAACATTTTAATTGTTATTGGTATGATTTGACGGGTTTGGCTACTTTTAAAATAGTGTGGAAAATATATATATCCTAATTCCACATATTCAGATATTTCACTCTCCTACAATGTAAACAGATAATGGAAAAAGGCAGAAAAACATGACCACACTTTTACCCCCATTACAAATTTACATTCTATGACCATGCATTTTGAGAACACCCCCAACTCCATAACCCTTACTCTGGTAAATTGGTATAATATAAAGGAAGCTGTATATTCCATACATTTATGTATATTTGAACCTCAAGCTGCTTGGGCCAATGCTATTGATAGGCTTGCAGCTTACATGCATCATAACACTCACTGAACACTTTAGTAGAACCACTATACTAATACTAATGATTGATTGGTATAAACAGGTCCACAGTGTGCCAAGAAAAACATTCCCCACACCATTACAGCACCTCCACCACCCGTGACTGTTGACACAAGGCAGGTTGGGTCCATGAATTCATACTGTGGGAGCCAAATTCTGACCCTGACATCTGTGTGCCTCAGCAGAAATTGAGATTCCTCTAACCAGGCTACATTTTTCCGGTCCTGAACTGTCCAGTTTTGGTGAACCTGTGCCACTGCAGCCTCAGCTTCCTGTTTTTGCCTGGCAGAACTGGGAACTGACACCGTCTTCTGCTATTGTAGCTCATCCGCCATAAGGATTAATATATTGTGCATTCTGTGACATTTCTGCTTACCCCACTTGTGCACAGGGGTTATAGGTGTTACTGTAACTTTTATTTTAGCTCTAACCAGTCTAGCCATTCTCCGTTGAACTCTAGAGATCTGAATAGGTATACTGTACATGTGTTCCTAATAAAGTGTCTGTGAGTGTATATCACTATTTGCATGTTGACCCTGTAACTATTCAGCAATTCACACTTTAAAAATATTTTTTGTACATTTTTATGTTATTCACTTGAAATTGTTAAAAGGCCATACATAACTCCTCATGAACACTAATTTCATAATAATAATAATAATAATAATAATAATAATAATAATAATAATAATAATAATGAACATATCAAGATGGCATGACCTTTCATTCCCCCTCCCCAATCTGTCAGAGTGGAGTCGGTCCTCAAGTATGCGCAAATGTATCATTTTTTAAAACCGTTACAGAAAATGAATGAAAAATGGACAGAAAAATTGGGGCATTGGGGCACCTGTGAGGTATAGTGCGCAGGGGCATCGCATTGTCTTAATACGGGTCTGAGACTGCTTGCTAATCTGTCAAGCTGCATGTTAAGCTAATATAGGAATTCTCTTTACAAGAGACTAATTGAAACTCGAACAAGCCATAACATGGATCCAAAATCTCAATTATTTGGCAAATACAAATTGCCTTAAAGCATGGTTTGCCTAATGGCAAGTGTTAAGCCACGTAACAGCCAAATGCTTGCAGAAAATTGGGTCTTCATGTTGGTAAAAAGAACAAGAAGGTAGTTATTTAAAAAAAAGAAGGTTTTTCTGGATCACTTCACATGCTGAAGTAACACAGATTCTTTGATGGCAGCGCCACATGAGGTAGTTTGTGTGGTCAGCCGCCGGGCAAAGTCATGACATGCCAAAATGCATCACAACTTTGATAGCATTAATAATTTTCATCAAGAGGTAGGTTTATAATGTGACTTGTGTAATCTCTTTGATCATCAGCACCATGCACATGCACTTGAGGTAAATGTCACTCACTTCGTTTAAACAGGAACCTCATCGTTATCATGACTGATTACTTTTCCACTCTTACATTGGTGTTGAAATAATCTTTTAAAGCCTGGCACTCAGGGTAGGAGAAAAGCACACTTAACTAGCAAGGTTTGGGGCTTATTTAGGTAGACTGGCTCATAGTTACGCTTGTTAAACAGGCACCTTATCCAGTATGATGATTGCAGGAAGACAGCCTAAGAAGGGTGAAAGGTAAAAAAATGAATAAATAACAAACAAACAAACAAATAAATAAAAAATTAGGATTTTGGTGAAATACACACTTAAGATGTCAAAATACTTTGTTTAGGCAGAAACACCCAATTTGGCCAAAGCTGAATTTATTTTCTAGCATTTTTGTTTGCACATCCAATGGGTTTTCCCATGCTTTACCTTTCCTGAGTTGATCATGTGCTTCACATGGCAAAGATCCTTAATGAATTAGTAATCAACACGTTTGACAACGTTTAAAAGGCTTCTATCAGAACCCCTCACAAACACAGATGCTTGCACCTAGACCGTTCCTCAAGTCACAAGACATGCCTTGTGTGTCCTGAAACTCGAGTGGGGAATTGAACTTCCTGGTTTATTCATCTTAATTGCATTGCTCGATAAGCCCCTGACCTATTACCCTGACCTACTGTATAGCATGAGGGTATTCACAACCAGTAAAGTTTGGACACACTTTCTAATTCAGCACTTTTTCTTTATTTCTATTAGTTAAAAAATCCAACTGTTGTTGTTTACTTAGTTGAGCGGTTCTTCATACAGTATGCATTACTACAGCTATGGAATAGGGATATTTATTGTTTCACCAACACTACCTCCGCACAACACAACTGATGATCTCAAACACATAAAGAAGGCAAGAAGTTCCACTGATGAACTTTTGACGAGCCTCACCTGAGAACGGAAAAGCATTCCAGGTGAAGCCATTCAGATAATGCCAAAAGTGTGCAACGCTACCATCAAGTTAAACGCTGGCTACTTTGGAGAATCTACACTATGAAACATGTTTTTTGTTTACCACATAAGTCCAGATATGTCCCATGTGTTAGTTCATAGTTTTGAGGTCTTCAGTATTGTTCTACAACGTAGAAAATAGTCAAATTAAAGAAAAGCTTATAAATGAATAGGTGTGACCAGACTTTTGACGGCTTCTGTATGTCTGATGGAGACTCCAAAGCATTTGTCTAAAGGCATCTGCACAACGCTGTAAATGTAAATGCAAACCTCAGCGTTCCATTACGCATGCTTTAAAAACATTTGTGGAATAACGGATAAAGAAAGTTCTCAACAATGTTGCTCTGTACTGTGTAGTGTCTGACGATGAGAGGCATTACTGATCTTCAGGGCTTGTTATCAGATGCAGACATGGATTATGAGGCAGTGGAGAAGTACGTGATTTCTCTGACTTAGCAAAGAGCAATTAAAGAGAAGGAATGTATTTATACTCGACGGATAGAAGATTTCACAAGGCAGAGACAGAGAGATTTGGCGCAAGACTGCTGTGATTTGCTCAGACTTGTATGAAATGCTGTGCTGCAATGATTTATGATAATAGCCTGGAAAGCCCTATTCTGTGGGTTTATATCAACATACAGTATGCTTTCTCGTTCGTTTTACATTCATTATTAGAAATAGGTTTGATCAGTTAAAATCATGCGACAGCCAACTGTTTACCATCAATGTACTTTGGGTTTACAGTTCGGTGTTTGAATGCTTGCAGTTACTGTGATTTGTAGTTTTATTTTTGTGTCAGATTGAGAGCAAGACTTTTAATTTGAACTTTTTCCTTTTTGCGATACACTTCTATACTTCTTAACATTGAAAGATCGAACAATACACGATAACATAGTGCATGTCAAAATATTTCTAAAGAATGAATAAACCATTAAATCATTATGCTGATTTATAAGGATGTGTTGTACAGCAAAACTTTACAGGCATTAGTTATAAAATATATTCTTTGAGCCTCAGGACACCCAGACACTCTAATTACAGGTTTAATTTTCAGCCTTAAAAGCATCATTTATGAGTGCTACTAATAATGTTATTACCTACTTGTGACAACTGGTATGCACTTAGGAGATCTCTGATCCTTAGGAATTTGAAGAAAAATCCCAGGCACCTTTACATTAGACTAAATTAAGTAAAAACAATATGCATTTTATTGTCTATGCAGGATAAAAGGCAGATTATCACTGTGATGCAAAGCTAAACCTGAAATAACCGTTTGCCATTTATTCATTCATTTTCCCTTCATTTTTTTTTGGTGATGGTCACAGGAGCAACAGGTTCACAAGGTCAGCCCAGACTCCAAATAGTTATTCAGTACATACACAGATATAATAGTTTTCCCTTCAGAGTCACAAACACTCATAAATGCTAACCCCTTGTCTGTTGGGAAGAACATCACCTGCCTTCAAAGGCCTTTAGCCTGGGACTGGTTCGTATTCCTGCACACACCTGAGGTCTGTCTCCTGTGGGAACTCCTCTGGAGTCGGAGAGAAGGAGCAGATCTGAACCTGTAGTTCAGAGTCTGTAATGTGTGGATGTAAGTGCGGTATCTAGTCCATACCTTTCCAGCTCACATATTGTACTAACTCCGGTTCTTTCCCTACCAGCAAAGTTATTACACAGTTCCAAAGTCAGGGTCCACTGCGAGGGAGACCATCTAAAGCACATGTGTCGACTTCAAGGCCCGCGGGCCGCATCCGGCCCGGCATCCAATTATATCCGGCCCGCAAGATCATTTTATCTCTCTCTGTCTCTTTTTTTTTAATGGCCCGGCGATATGAAGCGCCGATAACACACAAACTACAAATCCCATAATGCAGCGCAACAGCTGCCTTACCGGACGATAGACTACCTGCAGTCATTCCGGCGCCAATTACATCAGCTCAATCAAGCATCTGTTGATGTATATAACTAATTTCAAGGCAAAGCTAGCCCCTAACAATGGACAAGAGAAAAGCTGATTCTGAAAACGGAGCCTTTCCAAACCAGTGGGAGGCTGAGTATATGTTTACTGACATCGCCGGTAAACCCGTACATCTTACCTTACCCCGAACATAAACCAACTTGATGCCAAGAAAAGATGCCAAGCATCCAGTTCTGACAAAGCATGGAAATTTTGATTTGTTATTATTTTAACTTTTACTTAAAAGCACAAGTTTTATTTAGATTTTCAGGGTTTTTTTTTTTTTTTACAGCATGTTCATATTCTGAATTTGTTTCATTTTGAAGTTATTTTAAAGTTAAGTTTATTTATTTTTGTACAGTATTGTATCCTGTCTGTTTCGATTCATATTCATGTTCAAAAAACCTTTAGTTTTAGTCTGTTCAATAAATGTTCGGCCTGTGACCTAAAGTGTGCTTCGAGTTTTGGCCCCCTGTGCGATTGAGTATGACTCCCCTGATCTAAAGATATTTTCTCACATAAACTCCAGACAACATCTTGAGAATCAGGTCCGGACATTGTCTGGAGTTGGCCTTTCACAGATGTAACACATGTGTTGTCTCCTATCTGAGATACTTCCTGTGGTTTAGGTGAGGGTGACACCTGGGTAGAGGGTACAGGAGGCAGGACATTGCAAAAAAATAAGTATGCTGTGGAAATCTCTGTGTTTTGTTTACAGCACATCAAAGATGGTGAACGAGGCTCCCGACTCATCTGTAATGACGACTGTTTTTTCGTTAATATCAATACTACATGGAAAGAAGTTTCTGGCTCTCATCATCTCTCCAGTTAGACATTTTCATTGGCGTCTTCATGTAAATGACTCTTCTTCTTCACCCTTGGATGTTTGTACTCTTCCAGGTTTGCGTCAGTCACATGATAGAAACATCATCAACATGCCCACGCTCTTGCAGTGAATGTTCTGGAGCATGAACTGCTCTAGCCACACAAGGACTCAGTCGGAGATTTCATGGACTTTGTACTAGAAAGCTGGCAGGGTAAACACCATCTGATGTCTGGTCCAACTGATTTGGACATTTGTGTTCTTACATACAGATCTTTCAAGTAGCATCTAGGTTCAAGGTTGCAGTGAATATCAACCTTAATTTTAATGAACCTACCGCATGGCTTCACATTGCTATTTCAGTACAGCCAGTTTACATGGCTGGCACAGTCTGGCTGCAGGTATAACCCCCAAGCCTGGCTCCAGGGATGAGTCCTGGTAACCTTAGTGTACATTTCAACCTAACGTTGGTCTTTAGGATTGCTCCTTGTCTGACCCCGCTCTGCAGATCTGTTCCTTACAGGCAATATTAAGCTCCTGGTAACACAGCCTTAAGATCTGCCCAAGTAAACAAGGTCCTTCCTAATAAAAAGATCTCTATCCATGAAGATATATAGCATAACAGGTATAGTATGATACCAACTATTTAAGATTAATTTTTGTTTACTTCCTAGCACAAATTTGATGTTTTAAGAGCATTTTTTTTAATAAACTGGATCTACCTATAATGGTTCTGTTTGGGATCTACTCTTATTTTTCTCTTGTCAGGCGAGACGGGTCATAAAATATATGTGAGCCGTGCTGGCATAATGAGTCGGAATGCGCATAGGCTAATTATGAGCTAAGAGGCAAAACGTGGTTTCGGTCGAAATGAGATTTTCTCAA
>JAQLOM010000020.1:5070894-5088103 GCA_030068315.1 Chrysichthys thysi
ATGGCTGAAAAAGCAAGAAAGTATAAAAAGATTCAGCTGGGAGAACATCTAGCAACTAATTAAGTTAATTGATATCAAGTCTGGAACATGATTAGCTATAAAAGGGACCACACACTCTTCAGCAGCTGGAAACCTATATCAGGCAAGAATGGGACCAAATTCCAACACCAAAACTCCAGAAACTCATAACATCGATGCCCAGACGTCTTCAAACTGTTTTGAAAAGAAGAGGAGATGCTACACCATGGGAAACTTGTCCCTGTCCCAACTATTTTGAGACCTGTAGCAAGCATCAAATTTATAATGAGCTCATTTTGTGCATAAAATTGTAAAATTTCTCAGTTTTGAACATTTATGATATCCATGTTCTGTTGTGAATAAAATATTGGCTCATGCGATTTGAAAGTCTTTTAGTTTTCATTTGATTCAAATTTAAAGAACGCCCCAACTTTTCTGGAATTCGGGTTGTATATAGTTCACTCAATAAATGAGTAATGCCAAGAGCAGGCTACATGAATTGAGCCCGATTTTGACACCATTTTGGCATGGGCGGCAAGTTTCCAGGGCGCAAATATAAACATCAAGAATGACAAACAGGCCTTGTAGAGTGACATAAACGAAGCACAGTGGTGTGTTGTCTGGGACGGAAAACAACACCCTGACGAACAGTCTAGAATGGTAGATTTTTATTGTATTTGCCCACCTAGTTTGACAACTCTGACAACACGTTCCTTGACACTCCTTCGTAGCCATGATTGGCATGATTGACAATTTCTTGACCCATGTGAACAACAATTGGTTGGATCAAATATGGAATTTTGCCAGTCTCCCAACTGAGACGGTCAAGAATGTCTGGCACATGGTGACATGGTGATTATTGTGAATGACAAAATTAGCGTGGAATTTGTTGTAGATTGTTGTTATTCACAATTTTGTGGATGGAATACAGTAGTTGTATTTGGGAAAGGAACTCTCACACTGAAACCGAGTCACCGTGTAAAGCCAAAAGCCATCTTCAATAATACTATTGTTAAAATGTAGTATTGTTTAGATTTTATTAAGTGTGTAATGCAATGACTAGGAAAATTTCTACAGGTTTCTTTTGCCTTTATGTAGTCATACTGTAACTTAATGCAAGTCTGTCTCTTCTTGTTTAAAAGCTTTCATAATAGAAAGAAAATAATAGTTTGCAAGCTTGAAAAAACAGAATATTTCCTGAACAGAAATGGCACTTAAAGGACAGTTGGATAATGCACCTAGCCTACTGGTGGTTTTCCACTTGTGTGGTTTTTCCATATTTAGATTAAATAGTACTGTTTTTACAATGGCGTCCATTTTGAACATTTCTGGTGACAAAATATGGGGGGGAGAAAGCTGAAAAGGGCACATTAAAGTTCTTCTTTGGTGGCTGGTTCACATCCTGTCTGTTTCTTGTATTTATTCACAATAAATGTGTTCCTTTTTAAAGAATGGTAGTTAAATGTCACTCTTTAAGAAACCACACATGTTTAATGACATTTTGTCTTTTTTTGTTGTGTTTTTTTTTTATATTTTTTTATCCCTTTCCCAAAGTCTTTTAATTAGTCTCTTTATGTGCGCTCATATGTGGTTTCCTACATCTTTGTTCAGTCATCAGGAAGCGATCCATCACCTGCTAATTGAAACACAATCTTTATAAAGAATTCTTTATAATTAATGTTTAAGGCATACAGTTCCCACTAAGAGAGGGGCCGCACAAACGTACTGTACGAACATAAAATGTCAAGTGCCATTAAAATCCGTGTCCCAATCTGTTTCCATTGGGAGCGTTTTGGTTTTTTAACATCACATACTCGCATCTACTCAGGTCACTTACCTGCTCAACAATACCAGATTAGCACATTCCTTCATTGCTTACTACTTTCATATCCATCATACACAAGCTGGGCATGTTCAGACTGCTCTGTGCGCTTAGTTCTGAAGCCGTCTCAACCCTTTAATGTCGGAGTATGTGTTTATGCTATTGCAGTCTGTCAAATTAGCCCATGGGCTTTGTCAGCATTCCTAATGCTTGATGCATTATCATCCCACATCAGTGCATAGCCCCTTATTGAAAGAACACAATGACTGCCAAGAGTCTCACTGCATCGTTACGAGCTGGAGTAAATAGTGTGGATATATCCACGTCAGTACGCTTAGAGTCATTATCCATTTAGTTTATAGTCTCTATAGGAGTAGGGTTTAATGCTGAATATTACACACCGTTGTATTTGTCTGATTTATTTTATACTTGATTTTATTCCATCACTAATTGAAGAAAAATTTATACTATATTAATTAAGCATAATTCAAACATAGATTTTTGAAATCTTACCCAATAATATTTCCCTGAAAAATGTCATTTACTCCTTATGTTGTCTTACATTTTCTAAGAATTGTTTCCAGTGCTTCTTTCTTTTTCTTTTTCTTTTTTTTTTCATTTTACACTCAAAGTGGTGTCAAATAATATGGACACTCCAGCTAAATATCTTTGTGATAGGACTGCCTATTCTCACTTGCTCTTTATAGCTACTGTGTGGATATGAGTGGAAAAAAACCATCATCAAATATAAAATAAGAGTGTTTATAAAAGTCTATAAAAGCGTTCAATGTGGTGCTTGCTTTACTATTTAAAGGTAATGTTTGTACTGCAGTGGTTTTAGGAAACTCAGCCCAGATCTCATGAAAAATTAATAGAAATTTGAAGAGTTGGATTTTGCCTGATTTATTTATTTATTTGTTTTACTTTATAGAAGATGAATTTGCAAGAGAATCTATCACTGGTAATCATAACTGTACCATTCATATTCCTACAGTTCTATTTCTCGTTTATTTTTTTTACTTTTAATCAAGTCATCTACTGCAAGAAGTAAATATAATTTCTATATTTTGTGGACTTTTTCCACCCCTTGTTTGTTGTACGTCTTGTGTGTATTAGCGTTCCTTGTTAAACAGTGCGTCACAAGAAAAATTTACAATGTATGATGTTTTGGTACAAGAGCAATAAAACTGAATTGACCTGAAGCTAACTAAATGCCAGTTTCAAAGCTAGCAAGGAAAATAATAAATACATCATACATCAATTATGCAATTTTAAAACAAGTTCGCGCTAAGTCAGCTGAAGTGCTTCCTGTTGCCCAAAAAGCTATAGCTCAAGTATGGGACCAAACAAAGGTACAACATAGATGACGTACTATATATAATTTAGTATGCAATAACTTAATCAAAACTTTTTTTTGAATATCATTGTGTATGCAGTTTACATTAATACCTCGGATAGAATTTAGACTCCCCAAGCTAGTAATGAATGTTTATAAAGGGAGTCCCTTTGTTGCAAAGATATGATAGAATCAAATCCAGTAATGCCCCTTGGCTTGAAATGCAACCACAGCAATTTATCCAGTTTCATTCTCTTATAATGGGGGCATTGTCAATTTGTGTTGGTTGATGAACAGTATGATGTAGGTAGAGGTAGCTCAGGGGTTAAGACATTAAGCTACTGCTCGGAAGGTTGCGAGTTCATATCCAAGCACAACCAAGCTTGGGCCCTTGAGCAAGGCCCTGAACCTTTAACTGCTCAGTTGTGTAAATGAGATAAATGTAAGTCGTTCTGGATAAGGGCGTCTGGCGAATAATGGTAACGTAATATAACAGTCAGAGACAGAAAAATATCAGAAATGCATGAAGGAAAAGATGCAAAAGTTATAAGACTAGATAACAAAACAATACAGAAAGATAATAAGGATCACGGGTTTGACGTGCTGCTTGCAATTGCTTTATACAGACTGATGTTTGATCTTACAACGCAGTTTTCAGAAAAGCAAGACGCAGACCTCCAACTTTAATTCTGTTTCCTCTTGAATTCATCCGAATATGAAACGTTTTTATTCGTCACTTATTTCGCATGAAGGCATCCATGCGTAAATCAGTTTCCTTCCAATTTACTTCTGTTGCTCATAATTTATTGGTCTTCTAAATTCCCCTAAATAATAGGGGGAGAGCATAGACATGTTGTATAGGCAGCCGTGAGTAAATTCAGCCCTCCATACTCTGCCAGGGTTTATTAGTGTAGGGCAGAGGCCATGCATAGTCTTGAGGACTGGGCCATGACTGTGTTCATGCTACTTAAGTGGAGACCGCACCAATAATAGGCTGAATTATAAAATAAATTCATTCCAGATGTGCACATGCCCACCCCCAAATGTGACAGTGTGTGTAGGATTTGCAGCAGCTTTGGTGATCAAGCTCTACACCCACCCAAACACACACACACACACACACACATACACACACACACGAACGTACCCAGGTGGTGCCTCTGTGGATGGTCTGAGTGTTTACGTTTTTCCAAGAGATTGCTTCCATATTCGTGTAGGTTTGAAAGTGTCTGCGATTCTGCTTCCTATCCTTCAGCTGAATACAGACTGTATTAGCAAATACTGTTTATTTAACCCCTTAATAGTCGCACTGTTGTAGGAAGCTTATTGGAGACCTGTTCCAAAACAAAGCCCATGTCTTTTCACAGCTGACACTTTGATTAATGTGTATTAACATAGTATTGAATTTAAGTGTCACTGAAGACCACAACCTCAATTCGAAATTGATTTTATGAAGTCCTATTTCTTTTTTTTTTTGTTTTTTGTTTTTTTCAAGGACTTTTATTTTCTTTCCTATTTGACCGGATGCTCACTATGGCTTGTACCAGCTGTTTTACAAATACCAATTAATTACAGATTTTGGAGGTTATTATAACAGCAAAGAGGGACTAAATCTGGCATGTGATGTTCCAAAAGCACATATGGGTATGATGGCCAAGTGTGCATTTATCAAACGTACATGCAAACAGCACACAGGAGATCAACGTCTCAGTTTCTAGATTTCTCACTCACTCACTTATTTTCTGTCATTTAATCCTGTTCAGGGTCACGGGGGGGAAGCGGGAGCCAATCCCAGCTGACTTCAGGTGAGAGGTGGGGTACACCCTGGGCAGGTCACCAATCCACCACAGGGTGACTCACAGAGACAGACAACCATTCACACTCCCATTCACACCTACGGCCAATTTAGAGTAGCCAATTAATGTAATCCCCTCTGTGCAAGTCTTTGGACTGTGGGAGGAAACCAGAGTACCCAGAGGAAACCCACATGGACACAGGGAGAACATACAAACTCCACACAGAAAGGCGCCCAGGTCAACCCTGGGGAATCCAGGACCTTCTTGTCATGAGGCGACAGTGCTAACCACCACAACACCGTGCTGCCGCCAGTGTCTAGATTTGTTCAGTGATTCTTCTGGTTGAATGTATGGATGTGTACACTCACTGGTCACTTTACTGTTTTATTGTCTTTACACCTACTCATTCTTACAGTTATCCTGTCAGCCACTCAGACAGAAGTACAATGCATAAAATCATGCAGATTCACGGCATGAGCTTCAGTTAATGTTTATATCAAACATCAGAATGGGAGAAATGTGATCTTAGTGTCTTTGACTATGGCATGTTTTTGATGTCAGCCAGGCTGTTTTGAGTATTTCAGAAACTGCTGATCTCCTGGGATTTTACACCCAACAGTCTGTAGAGTTTACAAAAAAATTATGCTAAAAAAATGTACAAATAATTTTTAAAAGTTGTCTTTCAGTTCCAGTGAGTGGCAGTCGTCTGGGTTATAATTCAAATAATCACTGTACTGAACAGAAAAGCTTCTCAGAATGCACAACACATTGAACCTTGAGGCAGATGGGTTTCAACAGCAGAAGACCGTGTCATGTTCCACTTCTGTCAACCAAAAGCAGACATAAGAGGCTGCAATGAGCACAGGCTCTCCAAAAGGTAAAGATTGGGGAAAATCTGCTGTGACATTGTCAGAAATTGCTACCACCACCATGAATCCCTGGACCCAACCTGCTTTGTGTCAAAAGCTCAGGCTAATGAGGTGATGTCATGGCCACAATTTACCCATATTATAATAAAAACTCCATTCAGCACAATAATGTGCCAGTACAAAAAGCACAATCTCAAAATGGAGCCTTGGACATGTCAGTGGGTTCTTCAATGGCTTCCCCAGTCATTAAACCTGAAACAAATAGATCATGTTTAGGATGTGGTAGAACTGATGTGATGCAATAATGTCAACATGGACCAGAATTCAGGCTGTTCTGAGTGAAAAGTAATGTCCTAGACAGTATTAATATGTTGTTCCTAATAAAGTGGCTCGAGTAAAAATATATAACATCTTTATGAAATTCCCTGTCATATATTTGACTTAGATGTCTCCTTATTGGATGTTTCACTCAAATGTTAATTTTCTGTGGAACAAGCATCTGACTCTAAACTATATTATATTATGTTATAATTCTAATTATATTCTGAACTAGTTCATTACAAGAAAGACCGACTACATGGACCAAAGGACCTAATTATAGAATAATTTGAAATGGGTACAATTGCTTTTATTTTTTAATTATTCTTTAAAATGAACAAATTGTATTTATTTGTTTGTTTGTTTGTTTATCCATTAATTTATTATATTAAGTGAATATATATATATATATAAATCTTTTTGTAACTTACCTGACATAGTAGCTTTATTCTTTAGCCTAAATAAGCAGTTGAATCACTGATATGCTGATGTTTGGGTTGTTTGGATGTTTGTGAAATAATCTTGTAAAATATCTAACCAACCCCAATGGCATTCTGGGTGGTCGTCTGGCCTGCCAAAGATGCCCTTTAAATATTTGCATTTTAGAATTTATTTATGTGCATTTGGGATAAATATGCATAATGGAAAAGAGTGATCCTCAGACGCACATCCTACTAACAGCAGGTCGTTCATCCTCCAGAGCTGTGGTTGGTCTTCTCAGACACTGGCTGGCAGACTCTAAACAGTCAGCATGTTCTCAATTTAGTGGACAAACATTTAGCCAGCTTACCAAGCACACAGTGATTCTATTTTAGACTGCAGCACCAAAATGCACCATAAACAATTAGAAATCGTCTTGGAGGTGGTAAGTGGTTATACATTATGGCAGATGTCAGTCTGTTTTTAATCAGCAAACTTATTTACGATCCAGGTTTTTACTTATTACTCATTTTTATCAAGATTTTTTTTAAAGGATGTGCTGTCAATAATGCAGTGATGTACATAGATCACAGTTCACATGTAGATTTGGAATCTCTTCTTCTATTCAACAGATTTCTTTACCCATCTGGTAGACATTACCTGCCGACATGCTTTAGACTGCACAGGTTGACATTCAGGGTTAAACAAATCCAACCTGTGCACAGGCCAAGTCCGCTAAATGTGGCTAGGTTCCTACTGGCTACTGTGCAAAAACAATTTTTCCTTTTTTTCCCCCTTTTTACTTGTGTGTCAGAATATTTAATTTTGGGTGCCCTGTGACGGACGTCCAAGGCATATTTCTCACCTTGTGTCCAGTGGTCCTGGGATAGGCTCCAGACCCATTGCAACGCCAAGCAGGATAAAGTGGTTCCTGAAGATGACTGAATAAATAAATGAATGATTTATTTCTGGTCTCGTAGTGCCATATTTAAAATCTTTAGCACTGCAGGGGCTGTTACTGTACCAGAGAAGAATAAAATATTTAAAAATGTGACATTTAAAAGCAGAGATACTTTAGTCATTAAGTAAATAGAATGACATTCTGATACTCTGGTAATAAAATATTCGAATATATATTTTTTATTTTTTTTTATTTTTTTTGCAAAGCCGGTTGGAATGACTTTATCTCTCGTTTCAGCTCCCTTTCTCCCTTTATCACACGACAATTGGAAGTGACAGCACAATTACCATATCATACACAATTGATCCTCATCCATATGGGTCAACTCCAACACAAGTGGGAGGGGAAGAATAAATAAATGGGGGAAAAAACATCCTTTTTGGAGACTTGGCGATGGTTCAGTCGCCTTGACAGTGAGACACGTATGGTTGAGGGGAGAGAGCCGTTTTGGAGATTGCATTGCGGGTGTTCCCTTGATGTACTCTGACAGGAACCAGATTGGGAGGCAAACGCCGGCGTCTCTGCTTTTTCCTTTTTATTCGTCTGGCTCCGGCGGCTTTTTCCTGGCCCCGTCAGACCACAGCGGAGAGTCTTAGGCTACTTATGGCGCTTGGTAGTTTCACTGAAAATAACAAAAATACTGAAGGGAAAACAAAACCTAACCAATTCTAGAGCAAATGAGGAGTGCAGCACGAATCGGGCTATTCTTTCAAATGAAACAATAGGCTATTTGCTGAAAATGTAAGACAGAAAAGAGCGCTAAGTAACGGGTGAAAGGCTGTTTTATTCATATTTGTGAAAACCTGTGGTTTTCTACGGTCCGTTAGTTCCAGCAGAAATCAGCTGGAGGTTATGGAGACAGCACTGCTTCAACTTTATGCATCGTTTTTTAACTAATTTAAATGAGTCATTAATGAGTTCTTACTCATTTCCATTGCCTTTAGTCGTTTTTCACAGAGCACGTCAGTGTAAAAAATGTACTGAGTAATTAAACCTTTATTTACAAAAAAGCCCCTTTTTTTACTTTAAACTTTTCTCTGATATGGGATGATTCAATTTTTACGCATGGAATGACACTCGGTGCCTCATAAATATGTATTTTTTTTTGCAAGGCAATCTGTTAATGTCGCATAAAACCAGTTCTTTTGTTAATTGGTCTTAAATTCTCTTTACAGACGCTTTCCATGCACATCCATTAATTAGGCTAAAAGCACTGCACTCCATTCTCCTCGATAAACTCATCATATCATTTATTCCTTCCCTTCCCAGCAAAGCAGATTAGTGGTTTGAACGCTAATCCGTACTGTATAAAGCCAATCCAGGCTACTGCATGTGGGTGACGAAGAGCCCGGTATTAGCACCTACACCGACGGCTGGTTTATGTGGTGGGAAACAGGGCTTGTTCTGTGCCTAATCAGTCCTGTTTCACACCGTTGTCAGTGAGTTCACGCTGCTCAGCTGCAGAAAGAAAAACGCCCCGGTTGTGGGTGGTTTAGCAGGGGCAGCCGACTGACAGAGTGCGCATTTCATAAGAAAGCAGCCACTTAATTCCGAACCATTCGTCAGATTAACTGATTTACATGAGGACAGCTATCATTTTGTGCACACACTGACATTGATAAATGAGGTGTTTCACTTAATAGGTAATAAAAACAAATGAGCAGCCTCCACTGAGAGGATGTTCTTCATTGAGTTTCTGGTTTCTGTCTTTATTCCAGCTTATGGAGCTGACTTCCATACGATTGTGTCGTTAATTCTAAAGAGGCTCTTGAGGCTGAATACAAAGGTCTATACATCCTTTCCTTCAAAAGCAAATACAGGCATCAAAATATCTAAATGATGTACAATTACCTCGTATTGTTCATTCTTTTATAGTATTTTGGGGATTGGTTGAAAAACCAGGATTATAGAGGATTAGTGACAAAAAAACACATTATTCGAACTCGTGCTTTTCTTCCCTGCGTGTGCAGAATGTCCTTATAAAGGGCGTTAATGTTATTTCTAACTAGTTCGAATCACCCCCGGTGTCTGGAAGTCCCAGAGAGCTTATAAGTTCTCTCGAATAGCACAAGCAGCGCATGAAATGTTTTCTCCACTGATTTAACGCAACAGTACCAGAGAACAAGTCCGCTCGTATTCTGCACTTCGGTGTAGCACAAAAGTGCAGCTCAGAAAACGATGGTAGCCTATCTCTGATTATCACCGGATTTCTGAGACCCAGACAGGCTCCTTCCAAACCACCTGTGCTCGAAGAAAGCAATAAACAATTACAGATCTTTCCACGACAGTGACTTCTTTTAAAATCGCTTTTTATGTTTTAATAAGACCTTTTATGAACCGCACTCCTACTTCCGCTGCCATCCACTACAACTTATGTTACTTTTCTTCGTGCAAGTTTATACGTCACAGGTTCCCAGCGAATGTGCAAAGCTTGAGCAAGCCAACAGGAAAAAAATAAATAATAATAATAAAGGTTTATAGCAAGTGTGACGATCACTCGGCTTATGCATCAAAGAAATAATGACCAAGGTGTTTATTTGGATAATCTTTTAATATCAGTGTCCTGAATATACTGATTTCCATTTTACACTGGAGCTGAGGTAGAGGGCTTTGTCTCCCACTGTGTTATTTACCTTCACATGTGATTTCTAGAGAATGTCAAACAATATCTGTGGATCTTGTATAGGCTTGTCCATAAATGATGCTGGCATCCATAATGCCACATCAGTCCTGTATTAGAAAATATTGCAGCGGTGCCTATAATCTTGACAATGATATCCTCTTGCAAAATAAAGCGTTATCAGTACTGTATACAAGAAAGAAGAGAAGTGAGAAAATGATCAAGTGTTGGAGTGGTTAAAGTCACTCGAGTGTTCTAGCACTTAAGCACCCAGGGGTGAGTGATTCTCGCAGAGTTATGGTGGTGTTTAGAAAACTATTGGGCTTCAGTCTGTTCCTCAGGAGCCTTTATGTCTGTGCGGACCCCCCACACTCCCTGTTCCATGTTAGAAGGACAAGGATGTTTTTTCATGGCATCGTCATTGTAAAAGAAGATCTCTGGTCACATTTTTTGTGGAGTAAACTTTTCCTGACTTGATTACACTGAGTCATTCCAAGTTTGGGAAAAAGAACTTCAGGGTTTGGAGCATCTAACCATGAGTTACCACGCAAGTTAAATGAAATATTTCTTGAGATGTTTCTTCTAATAAGGCTCTATTGTTCAATTCCGTTTTTTTTTTTGTTGTTGCTCAGATCAGATTTGCCTAGCTTGAGGGTTCACATTTATAATTACAAGTGGCCTGTATCTAACCGTAATCTGAACGCATCTGTCCTCTAAAATGGCACTAAAATGTACACACAATGAAACATTTTTTTCGCAACTCATCACAGCTCACAGACGACTCATGGCGTTAGAACTGACACACTGGACGTGCTAGTAGCTAATGTATGCATCACATTTTCTCTGGAGGATTGCAAGCAGTTTTTCAACTGCACATGATCAAGTGGAGAAGGGGGGAAAAAAGCCAGACAGACAGCTAGCTTTGGCTGTTTTGCAGTTATTGCTGCCACTGCTGCCCCAGGAGATGTGTGGGTATGAGAAAGGAGCCAGCTCAGCGCATGCGTACAGGCAAAAAGCCACATGAATTCCGAGCTGAAAGTTCACAGTCGTGTCGCACGGCCATGAATCGCATATGTATCTGATCCAGGACTACAAATGAAACTGACTCCAATCTGATTTGAAAGACTAGATTTCTGTGTCCACACAACCCTGAAAACAGCCGATCACGCCGTATTAAGGCGAGAAATCCGATCTGGGACATTTCACCCTGGTTAATGTGAACACAGCCTGTTAGAGCTTTCAGACATAGGCATAGATTACTAACGTTATTGTTATTGTTAACTGTTAAGTATGTTAATAGCCAAGTATATCGACGAGCTCTTGAAATTGTACTTGTTTGATTATAATGGCTAGTAGAAGGTTGTGAGTTCAGATCCTGTAACTGCAAATGATCATTACACTTGAAATCTGTGTATTAAAGGAAACAAGGCTCATTTAATAAATTGCACTGGAATGACAGGTTGTGTCTGGTGACTTTTTCCCCCACTTTGATTTGAATTTTTAATTCTGATACCATTCTGTTTCTGAATATGGCGCAAGCTTCATAAAGAAAGTCATATAAAGCCTGCTTTGTTCAAGTTACTTTTCCAGGTACTTGGAGTTGCGGAGGAGCTCCCACAGTACACAGGCACTCATCTTACCTCGATCTATGCGAAATTTCTTCGGTATAATTGGCTTGAAATGACATCACAAACTTTCTAGTTGCCCTTCATACTGACTGTAAATATACTTTTAAATATACATACTGTCATTCGGTTGAATTAAGTGCCAGCTCGTTGAAAAATCCTTTGGTTTGAACACGTAAAAGGCATAAATTGTACGGTTGTAAGAAACACCAGATGAAGCATTTCCTCAAAAGCAGGATCTGGAAGCTAGAGTGGGAGTTTTAACAGCTTGCACAGACTTTGTCCAGGTGGAAACATGTACATATATTCACAGATGGGATACAGATGCCTGCCTGGGTGCCAGCAAATCAATCCATTGTAACTTCCTCTCTGACTACCTGTGCATACTCAGCAGCGCTGAAGGTCAACATCTGGCATTACCAGGTTAAGTCAAACATATATTAATAATACCTATCTGGAAAATGGTTTTATACTTTTTTTTCACTCGTTCATATTCAGTAACTGCTTTTTCCTCGTCAGGGTCGCAGGGCTTCTGGAGCCCATTCCAGGAACACTTGGTTCGAGGGGGAAAACACGTTAGATGGATGACAGTCCATCGCAGGACACCCTGCACACATGCATTCACACACTAAGTCATATTTATGGTCAATTCAGAGTTTTCTTCTTCTTTTTTTTTTTTACTCCAAGTAGTCGCCCTGTAATTCTACAATCAAGGAGAGAAGAAATGTAACAGAAATCCAACAAAGGGAATTCCAGTAACTAACTACTTTAAAACAGTAATAAATAAATAAATAATGTTACTTATCTACCATTATTTAAACCCTAACTCCTGTGGACTAGCTACTAATGAGCAAAAATAATAAACTTACTTTTTAACACTTCCTCAGACACTCTAACAAGCTACTACTGGTAAAAAAAAAAAAAAACCCAGCAACTGAAAAATTAAAACACTGAGAATGCACTGAGTGACAGTAATTAAATAAATATGTAATTACAGTTTTCATTAAAACAACAGTCTTTTTCCAAAGGTTGAGACTAGTTGAGGAGAAGACAGTAGCAGTCTTGCTATTTTACAAATAAACAAGTGAGTTTGTGAGTTAAAAGCCCAATATAATAAGGACTCCTTAGAGTGGCAAAGCATTCAGTGCAACATTAGGAGATCGCAGGTTTGAACCATGAGTGTGGGCTGGTGCCAAGGGAGCATAATTCGCTGTACTCTAAGGGTGGGCATTATGGGATACTTTGTCAGTCACAGCAACACTAGCCAATCTAGGGAGTCTGTGAGCTCTTGTATGTGGAAGAGGGCAGCTAGTGCTTTCTTCTAAATGTGTTTTGCTGCTATGGGATGCAGCATGTGTTCACCAACACACTTCCTGGTTGGAAGAAGTCATGCAATAGGCTTCGTACACGCCAGTGTTTTCCCATTTTCTGTTTGCCTATTGCGCAATTGCGTATTGCGTACCTAACAAAGTCCCTTTAATTGGTTTCGGTCAGACGTGTTCATTGGCCTTACAGTAACCTCCTCCCCGCCCATCTTCCCCCTCACTTCCTTAACGCCAGAAGTCGACTCATGCAAGGTTCATTTTCTTGCTTGTTTATAGGAAGATTTTGTATAATTAAGGATTGTTCAAACTTAGATTTTTTTTCTGTTCTTAAAACTCATTAAAAAATGTTCACAGCATTTGTTGTGTTTCTCTGCATTCTTGCTCTATAAGCTTCATTATGGGTCCCAAGAAAGTGGAAATGGTAGTGAGAGTAAGAACCCTAAGCGTATAACAGTTGAAATAATTAAAGAAATAAATGAAAAACATGAGAACCGCCACCATATCCCTCCGCCACCGTCCACCTACGCCAGCAAGTACATTTCCACGGCAAAGGGAACGCGCATTAAAATCATCTGTTTATTTAATTTAGTTTTATTTTTCTATACTTAAGGTTATTTTAATTTATTCTATGTTTTATTGGCACACATAAACCCATAATACACTTTAAAAGCACATGTTTTGAAGGCTGAAACACATTCATTGTATTTACATTCATTTCAATGGGAAAAATGGATTCAGGTCACAAACAGAGTCTTGGAACGAATTAAGTTCGTGACCAGAGGTTCCACTGTATAAGGATGTGCAGGATCAAGTGTTACTTTTTAAGTCACTGAGTAATGAGTGGAAGGCATGAATGAAACCAAATTTACAGTGATTATTGTGAATATTGCAACTAGACCCTTATTAGATGCTTATGAATGCTTGTCATCTTTCCCATTCATATATATTCATCCGTCCATCCATCCATCCATCCATCCATCCATCCATCCATTATCTATACCATTTACCTGGGTTGGGGAAATTTGTTGAAGCAGGTTATTTTAATCTGAACAAGCTGCCAGAAATCAACTTAAGTACCTGACATCATGTAAAATTTTTTCACCTTAAGTCACCAACTCTGCTTACAGCCTACAGTGAGTATAAATAATTATACTCGGCTAAAAGGTCCACATATCACATTTCTCTCTATTCATTCGGTGGTACTTTTGTTACAGTACCTCAGTCGATTACTTCATTATCCTGTGACTTTTATGGTGGCCAGGCTACCACTCTGGAAGCTCGTCTTCATCCATAAGGAGCTGAAATATGTAGGAGCACTCCAAGCTGGATGAATAATGAGATGGGGGGCAGATCTCTCTCATGCTCACCGCAGCCTGGCTTGCGGAGCAGCCAGAGTAGCTCTGGCCTCTGTGATCTGTGGATGAGCTTTCTCTGTCAGCAGCAAAACCTCTCTGTCCTCCGGCATCCCATCAATCACTGCTGCAGGACCTCTCAGATCTCCATACTAACCTCTCATTTGCTTGCTGGCTCTGTGTGCATACTCACATGGGAATGTTTAGAAAAAAGAAAAAAAAAACGTAAATGGGCCTTCTGTATATGAGAAGGGGGCTGCTGCTTTCTCTGTTACGCGGCCGTGTTCATATGGGCTTATACTTTTAATAGGGGCTTCAAAAAATTGCTCCGTAACGTAGTTGCTCATTATGTCATTTGCGATGAATTATTCCGATTGGATTCCATCTACCATTGTGAACTGCATTCAGGTCTAACTTTTTATATGAAACAAGTCTTGAAATAGCATCTAATAGGAATATTATATGGTTTACATCACTAGACTAGGGTATGAAAAAAGAGCAGCGAAATGAAATGGTTCACAAGCACAGAGGAAGGGTTTTTTTTTTGTATTACCAACATTCCAAAATGTAAAACTACATATCCCACTCCTGGAAACAACAACTATAATCAAGGCACAAGGAAAACGCTGAGTCAACTCGGTCATCTCAACGTCACATGTTCACATCAGAAGGAAAAAAGGAGTCAGACGAAGATGTGTTGCTTTTGCTGTGTGGACTGTTATAGCCAGAGCAATGCTGACCTCATAAGTCATCAACTAGAGCCTGTTTACTGGAAGTATTGCTCAGTCTAGACAATAAAAACCTATGAAAGGCGGCCGCTGGCCTCATCTCCTGCTCTGACCTCCAGCTCCCACTCACAGTGACTAAGAAGGCAGAGGTCAGATCTCAGCTGTGTGCTTTACTGTTTCGGTAGAAAATATGATGGCCGGACATGACCACTGCTTTGCATTTGGCACCATGTGACCAAAATCCAAATAATCTGATATGCTGCTCGTGTGGGAGAGGGATCATCAGGATAGGATGATGAGATTTTATGCAATGAAGACGCTACGCTATAAATACCTACAACAAAGCCCACTTTTTTTCCTCATGTTTGCTGAGCAAATATTCAACCGGGTCGTATTCATAAATGCGCAGACATGCAGGTCTTGGCTGCGTAATTTCAGTGTGCTGATGCTGTCAGAGAGGTGCATGTCTCATCAGCAGTCACTGTTTGGGTCTTTGTGTGTGGGGTTTAAACATGCACATGCGTGAGGATAGCAGCGCTGAGTTACGTGAGTGTGTTTTTATTAGCCTCGATATGTATTTTTTTGCGTCTCGCAGTGTACGGGAGCTTGTGGCGCGGAGACTCAAAGAAGCCTCCCACATCAAATAAAGCCGTCCTGCCATGATGCCACAAGATGGCTGACCCCCTCCTCTCCACTCAGGGTGTAATGACAGAGCTATCAAACAGTATTTATAATCTTGTAGCGGCCCAGTTTTAAAGTGGTCAACCCTAAAAGTGTTGGAATTGTTCTGAGCAATTTGTGGTTCCAACTATTTCTTGTAAAAGAGCCATGTATACAGTCAAAAAGTAACAATTTTAGTGCATTTTGAAAATACACGAAACCTCTAGATTTGGCGTAAGTTCAGATGAGAATAATTTACAAAGTCACAGCTGCGATTTTTCACCCGCTATTTTTATTGTGGCTTTAATATGAAAATCATGCTGGATTAATATTCTATAATATTGTAATGAAAATATATGCACTATCATCGTATTATATGTTTTATCTGACAATTGTGTGATTTTACGGTATTAAACTATAGACGCGGCCCTCAATACAGACAGATACACGCAGCATCAGATATATTATTTGAACTATCAAGCAATATTTTGGATGTAAAACATATTTCTGAAGTATTAACATTGAAACCAGGTTGAAAATGTTTTTTTTATTATTATTTAAAATTGTAAATAACCAGAAGAGATTTAATATTTCATTTATAATTTATAGTTAACATGTACGATCTTGAATATTTAATATTATAGATTCTGCCATTCATTATAGATTTAAATATTGGCAAAGGTCTGTTATCGGCCTTGTTAACTGCTTTGTACAAAAGGTGGGATTTTCCTCATGTCTAATTTCTTCTACTGAAGCGTGTGTTCAGAAGACACTCTGATGGATTTGATGTAAAGTAGATCATGAGGTTTTAAACAAACTTGAGGAGTCCATGCAAGCTCAATTACACCCTGACATTAAAGCAAGAAAAACCCCTACCAAACTAAGAAACTCTGAAATACATGTCGAATTTCACTGAAGTTGTAGACAGTAAGAGTAATCAATAAAAGTAATAGTAGTCAGTAATATAATTTGTAACGAATATTATTGATTAAAATTAGAAAAGCATGCAAAATAGAGATATCACTTTCCCTAGTGGTCTCAGACCTTTAGATGACTACTGTATAAAATGTACTTATTTCAAGGTTTATTTCCACAATGTCATTTTTTGAAGAATGATTTTATCACAATGTCTCTGTGCACTCTTAGAAAAAAGGTTCTTCGTTGCTTCCCTGATATGAAAGATTCCAAAGTGAACCCCTTAGTGAATCTCCTAAGAGCGTAATAGCTATTTTGCAGTGGCGAGCCATCAGGACCTTCAAGGCCTTCTCTGAAGGCCTAAAGTAATATCTGAATCACAAACTGATGTTAATTATATTTTGTCCATGAATACTTATTAAATAATTCCAAATAGTCTCTTCT
>JAQLOM010000020.1:5131311-5141742 GCA_030068315.1 Chrysichthys thysi
TTGACTGAAGGATCATCTCAAAAACCTGCACCCACACCGGCCCTCCATGGCTCGGATTGCCCACCCCTGCCCTAGGTTAAGGGCCTTGCTCAAGGGCCCAGCAGTGGCAGCTTGGCAGTGCTTGGACTTGAACTCCCAACCTTCTGATCAGTAGTCCAACTTAACACCCAGGGCTACCCCCTGCCATGATTAAGGGTTCCTTCATGTTCTCTGGTTTCTTCCCATCTCCCAAAATGACATGTAGGTGGGCTGGCTGAGCTAAAAAGCCTCTAGGTGTGAATACATCTGTGAATGTGTGTGTGCATGGACTGTGATTAGGAATGGATTTGAGATCTTTGAGAAAAGCCTCCTGGGTGAAGCTCCCTCATGAATATTGTTAACATTTGAAAATAGTTTTCATTGTTTGTTCATCACTTTCCACTGGTCACTTTCTAATTCGTAATGTGTTTTACCGAGTGGTGTGTGCAAACTGAGGTGGTAATGTATTTAAAATACAGTGGACCCTCGGCTCGCGAACGCATTGGAATGGCAAACAAATCGACGTACGAACTAAACTTCCAAGCAGATTTTGTACCGACCGACGTACAGGAAGCCAACCCGCGATGCACGGCACGAACCTTAAGTTCCGGTCAAGCACTCGTGGTGTGAACGTGTTCAATCCATTTTTTTGTTGTGTTTCTCTGCATTTTTGCTCTATAAGCTTCATTATGGGTGCCAAGAAAGTGGAAATGGTAGTGAGACTAAGAAGCCTAAGCATATAAGAGTTGAAATAAAGAAATACCGGTAATTACAAAACATGAGAACCGCCACCATATCCCACCTACGCCAGCAACTACGTATCCACCGCAAACGTAACGTGTGTTAAAAGCATCTGTTTATTTCATTTAGTTAAAAACCCATAATACACTTAAAAAAACATGTTTTTAAGGACTGAAACACATTAATTGTATTTGCATTCATTTTGATGGGAAACATTGATTCAGCTCGCAAATAAATCGGGTCACGGACCAATTAATTTCATGAGCCTAGGGTCCACTGTATTTAATGTCTCAGATGCCAGCGGTTACTCCGTGATTAAGGTTCAGTGCTAGTAACTGCGAGGCTGTGAATTCAAGTTTCAGGACTGTCAGGGAGCGACCTCGTGCAAGTTCAGTAACTGCTCTGCTTGTATGCACGTACCTCAATTCTTAGTGACTTTAGACAAGCACTTTAGCCCTAAACTGCTCATAAATATACTTGGAAACCCCCCCCCAAGACCTGCTGTATGATAATCCCTTTTTCATTACTTTAAACGATAACAAACTGCTCTTAAAGCATTCTGAGCTACTGAACAAAATGACTGCATGCATCTGCTTCGAATGAAATGCCATTCAGGATACGGCTACTGTCCGCTAACCATGCCTACCGTTTTATCCTTTCCCATGGTTCACGAGAGGATTAATCTTTCAGTACAAATTAATTACACACCAGATTGTTTGCTGGGAGAAAAACAATAGGGACTGAGGAAAAGCTTGGAAGGGCACGATAACAAAAATAACTACTGTTAACGCCAGTATATTGCAGAGTTATCAAACAAATGCATTTAGATACACGACGGCAGGGAAAAAAAAAAAAACCCTAGACGGACTGAGCCAGAAAGTTCTTATCGACATCCTGTTTCCTGTCCGTGTAACCTGGGTGTCTAGGAGTTAGGACTGCTGGATTCACACAAACATGGGAAATACAAAAGCAACAGGAAGATTCTCTTTACCTATATAATGCACTACGCATGTCTGTCCCTTCTTCGGAAAGGTTCTCCCTGTTGAAAGAAAAAAACAAAAACAAAAAAACAAGTCAATGATAATGTGAGTAAACAGCATGGGTGATTAATGGCGTTATTGTTACATTCTTGTGTTTCCTGCAGATCGGTCGACTGAAACAAAGGCCAGCTCATCCGCATGGGACAGGACAGTACTGATACTTATTACAGAGTGGACGAGTGAACTTAAGTATACATGCATGGGTATGGTTGGGAAGATCAAATGTACTGCCACCTGGTTGAGAGGAATTCATGCTGCATGCCTGCAAGCTTCGGGGTGGGGGGGCTCATGAGATACGATTTCAGTCCAGGGAACGCAGAAGCAACCAGCTTATCAACCAAAGGAGATATTCCAGGATTCTTTTACATCAGTTTTCTATATTCTGTTCACAAAATTCATCCCCATTTTAATTTTGTACTTAAAGTTTCATGGGACTTTCCACATCCTAATACATTAAGGAAATGAGTCTATGGCCTTACCTTAGCCTTTTATAGGGCACCTATTGAAATACTTGGGAATTCAACATTTTAACCCTAGAGTGTTATTGGAGAATATTGCAAGACTTTATATTCCAATTTTTTATTATTATTATTATTATTTTAGGTGGCAAATCAAGGTCAGTCGAGTGACTACATATGGCCAGTGCAGGGTCAAAGTTGTCCAAAAACTGTATACAGGTAGTCCTCAAGTTCCGATGGAGATGTGTTCCGCCACACCCACTGTAAGTCATGAAAAAAATCGTATGTTGAACCACTTAGCCTAGCCTACCTAGGAGCAATGTTCCCTCTAAGCCGGGTGCATGCGCAATCGCGCAGGCCTCTCGGACCTGCCACGCACATGATTTGTCAGACCGCGCAGTCCCCACTCTAATGCCCCCCCACAACATTCTAACGCTGACGCCCTAACGCTCATAGTGCCGAAGCATGCCGCTCACACACATTTCAATTTGCTCAGTCCTGAAAAAAATTAGAGGGAACATTGCCCAGGAGTCTTTTCCTGTAGACGACATGCTTTTGAATTAAAATTAGCTCTTGAAGCACACAAAAAACCCAGGGTAATGCACTGTACAGTACACCGATATACAAGTTAGCTCCGTGAGTTGTGGGACAGAGACAGAATGAGGCACCGCGCGAAGCGAGTGATCCGGACATCATCCGCATACTTTCGGGTGTTGCCCGCGTACTTCTGGGTATCGTCCGAAAGCCCGCATATGTCATACACTGTTACGCTGGCCTCCCAGCGAATTTTAAATATTTTCTAAATATTTTACAATTTTTAACGGAAGGTAATAGTCACCGTAACCTCGAAGACTCATAAGTTGGGCCATCGTAACTTGGGGAGCACCTGTATGTATAAAAACTTACAAGAAAAACATGTAAAATTAAAGGAACATTTATTTCGGATGGGAGAAATCCACATGGTTCTACAAACTCACAGAGACACATGGTGGAGGCCATTTTGGATGTCTGTTGAAGTTAACAAATACGGTTCTTCGCCCTGTAAAGGGTTAATCCCCGATGTAAGAATACTTTAGCGAGTGTATGTGTGTGATGACACTCACAAGAGGAGTTGTTGGGTCAGATAATAAACAGTTATGCAAAGCATGTGTGATTTTTTTTTTCCTAAGTCAGAGGCATTTGTACATACAGAAAATGTATACATGCTTCAACGGTGATTATCTATGCCTGTTTTTTGTTTTTTTTAATCCAAATAGAATTTTGGCTTCAGTGTGTAGAGACGTGAGAGCAGTGTATAGAATGTGGAGAGAGCTGTACACAGCAATACAGCTTTTGGGCAGATATTTTTCATACTGAAGTGTGTATACATTTTTTGGGCCCCTCAGTATAGCAATAAATCTGTATAGCTCACTGTATTAGTAATTAAACTATTAATTATTCATATTTATGTCCAGTTATGTCTTACAGTGCCTCAGTCTCTGCTTGTTGGTGTATGAATACCACAAAATCATGTAGAGTATGTAACCTACCATGAGCAATCATAATCCTGCTAAATAACACAAAAGACAAGCTCCATGCTACTCCAACTAATTTCCATAAACCCTATAATAGCTAAAATTCATACTTTTTGTTAACCAAATAATTTTTATTACCTGGGGACATTTACGTTGATTTTTTTTATTAATTTAAAACAAGCCATCTGCAGGCAGAGTGCAGATCTAGATGCAGACAATAGTTATTAAATTGTTGTATTTATCATATGCAAAAAAATAACGATATCAACATAACATACCCAACATGTTTCGTTATTATCTCGATCTACTGGCTGTATGAACTATTTATACAGTTGATGTCTCTGCAAGGTTGTTTTCACCAAGTTGTCAAGCTGCTGGTTATGACATCACACAGACCAGACCAATAGGCAAGCGAAACTGAAATGGTGAATTTTCAACTTGAAAATGAGGACCATGCGAAATCCAATCACGACAGCATGTGATATGTTTGTTACGTGGCATTCACTCGAGAGACAAGAATAACAAAAAAAAAAGCCTGACCAAGATGGCTGAAGCTAAAGTCTATATGTATCATGACAATGTTGTGATGATTCGCATGGCAATTTACGTGGTGCACCTGAAATTTGCTCGGGCGCTCCTAAAATTTTCAGTAAGGCACACCAGTGGAAAAAGTTGGTCTGGAGCTCTGTAGGTCACCAACTTCGTTTAGATCTGTTGACTATGAAAGCTGCGGCATACTATTCACACCATTCTCAAACTCAGCACACCAATTTTTTTCTTTGTGCCTTGTGGATTAACCCACTGTAAGAGGCAACTCCCATCAGAGCAGAAATAATTCAGCAAAGATAAAAGTGTTCAGCCAAAATAACTATATATCGATTTGCAATGATGCTTCCCTGCAATGCACCCAGTAGCATAAGAGTCACAGTTTTTTTGCTTCAGGCCATCATCAGATTGTACGCTAATAAAAAAAATAAAATAAAAAATAAAACCTGCTATGGTAAGTTAGTGCAGACATTAAAGAATGCAATTTGGATACAACTTAAAGAACCGAGGTCTGACAGCTAAGACCTGGTATTGAAGAATTACTGACACACTCTAAGCCATCGAGCAATATTCTGCAAACTTCTGTTTTGGACAAAAGTGAAATATCAGTCACAATGTTGTGAGGATGGCACAATTTAACCTGTGGTTATGTACAACATCTCCAAAGTGTCACCAAGCATATGACATAGCCCTGCTTAAAATGAAAACAGCTTGCTCTGACTGGCCAAGCTGGTCAAGTTGGAAGAATGTCTTTGCCAGATGCGACGTAAAGACTCTGCCTGTGTTTTGGAAACTGGTAGCCTGTCTGTCCAAGGTGAACTTTCAGCAGAGAATGTACCACAGCGCACAGGTTCCTAAGTCTGGTCCTTTGGTTTCCCCTACTTCCAACAACCCCTTCTGATTTCAAGCTGGTGTGTTAGATGAGCTAAATTACTATTCAGGACAGAGGGTACTCCAGGACAGGGCTGGATCAGGGTCCTGTGAGACCCTGGGGCACAAGTCTTTTAGAGCCTCCCCAAGCTGCAGTGGTCAGCAGACTCTTTAAACACTGAGGACTGAGGGCTCTCACATTGTAAACACTGAGGAATCTGCAGGGCCCAAATGGTCAGCTCACGCTTTAAGCACCCAGGGGCCAGTTTGCATTGTGCTCACTGAGGACTGTGCCGTTCAATTTCCTTTAGAGGTCTTGGGCCATGCACAGCACACAGCTTGAACCCTACAGACTCTATAGCAGTCCAAGGCCCCTGGGCACTGGTCCCACAGCCAGGTCCTTAATCCCACCCCGCTCCAGGACCAGGGCTAGGAACCTGTGAAGTGGTGTCAGGTATCAGATCAGTATACCCCTGGTGTGTGTTAACCAGAGGCAAAGTATAGTGATGAAATTGAGCACAACAAGTGGTCCATTTGGAAAGAGTGCAGTGTGTGTGCGTGTGTGTGTGTGTGGCAATCCAAGCTGTGTGAAAATGATCTGTTACATTCATTCTAGTCATGCGTTACATCCAGTATCATCACGTTACATTCCCACACAGCACTCTGTAAAAATACACAAACAAATAAATCATCTGTTACATTTAGACACTGGTGTAAGAGAGGATTAGCTGCAAAGCTCCTGTCATTTCTACATTTCTACATCAAACATCCATCCATCCATGCCACCACCCATCCACCCATCCATCCATCCACCCCACCCATCCATCCATCCATCCATCCATCCACCCCACCCATCCATCCATCCCCTCTACATTACCACAGCATCACATTTCTGCTTCAACTATCCATCCACCCATCCATCCATCCATCCCCGCCCCTACCCATCCATCCATCCCCTCTACATTACCACAGCATCACATTTCTGCTTCAAATATCCATCCATCCATCCATCCACCCACCCACCGCCTCTACATTGGCAGAGCATCACATTTCTGCTTCAAACATCCATCCATCCACCCATCCATCCTGTTCCCCACAATCAAGCCGACTGAGTGAGGAGCGGAGGACCGGAAGTGGGTGCCCGGGGCGGAGCAGCAGCAGCCTGGGCTTTATTTATCACTGGCTGTGCCTCTTTAATCCTCTGGCTAGACTGAGCAAAGACAAATATCCTCCCTGTAACCCAATCTGCCTGGGAGAAATGCCTCCAGCCCCGGTGTTACAACATTTACCATTCAGTCAGTCACAGTTCAGATGTGAGAGTAAGTGAGCTACAGAAGGGCGAAATAACCGAGAGAGTGAGCGAGAGGATGAAGTGTAGAGAGCAGGAGACGGAAGGGAAGGAGGCTGTCTGTCTGCTCTCTACACGGCGTCAAAAACGCTCCAGAAACAAATGTTTTGTGTTGTTATTATCGAGGGACTCACCGTCGCCTGGAGATATCGTCTCAACTTCTACACCCATGTCGAGATCCCGGGGCTCTGAGTGTAAAGGAGCAGCAGAGAGGAGCAGGGACGGGGCTGATTAGGAGTTAGGACGAGGAGTGGTGGCGCTGAGGGACGCGGTGTGTGTGGAGCTGTACCCGCCCACTGGGGGCCGCACCGCGTGCAGGAATCAGCCGGAGCTCCGCCCCTGCTCACTTCACCCGCTCACACATCACCTGCTACTACAACATCCTGGGGCTTCAGGGGGATGGTTTCTTTCTTTCTTTCCTTGTTTGTTTGTTTGTTTGTTTGTCTGTCTGGCTTTTGAGCACCGTTAAAAAGAAAAGTTAATACCACGAGTAAAAAAACCCATAACATTTTATTCGCTTATAAACATTGTCCACATTCAAAACATAGACTTTTTTCTTCTATTCAAAAGCTATGGCTTTTTATTTATTGGAGTCTAGAACAAAAAACTTTTTTATTGCTTGAATTTGATTCTGTGTTGAAAGTTTGTAAAGATAAAAGATAGACATATATATACAGTAATATTTAAACAGAGATTTAAATGGGGGGAAAGACACAAAGTCCCATGATGCTTTGCTCCAACTTGTTTCCGTTTGTCCAGTACCTTAAATATGTCCGAGTGGAAACATAACCCGAACTAAATGCTCGTGCTATTTTTGTTTGTTTTTGTTTCAGCATAAAGATCGTAAGTTGTAATTGTTTTATGCGCAACAAGTGTCTTGTAACTTTTATGTCATGTGATATAGAAATGTAAATCTCAGAACGTGACATTTTAATCTCTAACAGTGTTGTTGTTTGTACCATGCTCGTTAGCAACGCGCCGGAGTAAAGGCGAGTATCTGGCACGCAGGATAATCACCAGTGTTTGTGTCAAACATATTTTAAAATTATTAATGGGTTTTTTTTACGTGTAATGCAGTTACATAAATGAGAAAATGAGAAACACAAAATTGTAAAATTAGAATAGGATAATCTAATCTAATTGGTTGAAACTAGTATGGGGGGTCAGATTAATCAGGTCATCCTTAGGATTAGGGAGGGATCTCCCATCTCAGAAGACTAGGGCTTCAAGAGGCTTTAAATCTTCTGAGTGTACATCATGCTCTACATTGCTGAGCGCTTGTTCACTTCTGTCTTGAAGAAGTCTACGTTTTGTTACGCCAGGGTAGCTTTCATTCATCTTGACTGATTAAAATTCTGTTCAATTGACAGATCTCACAAGCATGGAATTAGGAAAAGCCAAACTTCTGAGAACTGGACTCAACTCTTTGCACCAAGCCATTCACCCTGTTCATGGGATAGCCTGGACGGATGGGAGACAGGTTTGCCTCACCTCATTCTACTATGTCGCCGGGGAGCCTAAATTTGGGGACACGAATGTAATTGGACAATTTGAACATGTCTTTGGACTTTTCTGGGGCCCCCTGTGTTGTTCCGGGTCTCCTGCTCTGCTCGCCGTGCAGCACAAGAAGCACGTGACCGTGTGGCAGCTTCAGCTGAGTGCCCTCGAGCAGAACAAGCTGCTGTGCACTCAGACATGTGAAATGAGCGAGCCTTTCCCGCTGCTGTCTCAGGGCTGCGTGTGGCACCCCAGACAAGACGTCTTGGCGATTTTGACTAAGCAGGATGCCTGTGTGCTGTTCTCCGTGCGTGTGGATAATCGCCGAGTGAAGGCAGACGTCCGGGGCAGTGGTCTGATCAACTGTGCGTGCTGGACTAAAGACGGAACCAGGCTGGTGGTTGCCATCGGCGGCGCTCTTCACTCCTATATCTGGAACGACATCCAGAAAAGTCTGGTGGCGTGTTCATTCTGCCCTGTTTTTGATGTTGGTGGGCATATCTGTGCCGTTGAGGCCACTGATGAAGCTCAGGTGGCTGTTACAACAGAACTGCCCTTAGATAAAATCTGTGGGCTTAATGCAGGTATTGCCTTTGACTTGCCAAATGAGGCAAAGCCACTGCCCACTCATCATTCGTCTGCTGTAATATCGGAAGATGATATTGGCTCAGAGTCCAGGAGAAAGTCCTTTGACTCCGAACGCTCACTCCCTTTAGGGTTCATTTCATCTTCTGGCCCCACTGACCTTACGCACATTCTGGCGAAACATCGAAAGTCGGACCCTAGCCCACTGATTCACTTGAGGCGACGAGATTATTTGACGGGATCAGGCCAAGACTCGTCACATTTGATTTTGGTCAAGTACGAGCGAAAGGCCACGACCACCAGGAAAGTTAGCATCCCTGGTATTCTGGTCCCTGACGTCATGGCCTTTGACCCACAAGGAAACACAGTTGTGGTGGCATCCAATACCTGCAACGTGGTGTTGATCTACTCCATCCTGGCATCCTCCATGCCCAACGTACAACAGATCCACCTGGAGAAGAATGAAAGACCGAAAGGCTTGTGCTTCCTCAGCAGCAAGCAGATCCTAATCATGCTTGGCAGACAGAGGTCCAACGACCCAGCCTTCCTTCCATCTTCCAACACGGACAAATACATCCTCAGGCTCGCAGCTCAGGATCTGGTGTTCAACGAGGGCACGACTTCCCCAGTTGTCCAGAAGCCTGAGTCTCAGAGTGATCTCCATGAGCTTAGGCATCATTCAGAGGCCTACGCTAAAGATTTTGCAGTGAAAGACCTCGTTCTTCCGGGGGGATCGGTAATCCTGTCATCAAATATCCGGAAGAAGCTAATTGAGGAAGTGTGCACCTCGGAGTCGAGCTCGGCCGACTTCTCCGACAGAGCCACTTCCAGCACTTCCTCCATCACCTTGGAAAACTACGACCTGGATCACGTCAATCGCCTGACTACGCTAGCGGTTGCCAGTCATGCCAACCATGAATCCATGCGACCGTCTCCCCCTCGATACGCAGCATCAGAAAAGCTCTTGTCTGATTCTCCTCTGCTGAAGAACAGCTGTGTTGCAAAAGACAACAACCACGAACAGCTCGCTCACAACATGGAGAGGATATTTACGCGCTTTGCAGAGATGCAGCGGTGCCTCTTAGAAATCAAGGATTTCATGCAGAATGGGAAAAAGCTCACGAGCAGCTACCCACCTGCCTGTGAACCACAGTATGTCCATGTTACATGTCAGGTATGATAATGATGTGATTTTTTTATTATTATTTATTTATTTATTTTATACAGATGGTTGAAATTACATTTAAGTAAGGTTCATTACAATCTGTCTTTCAGAAATGTAGCTCTCATAACACCGGTAAACTGCACAGTTACTTCCTATAACAAGTACAGTGGATACTTGGATTGCGAGTGTTTTCCAAGACGAGCAAAAAATGTTAAGAAATTTTGACTTGATGGACAAGCAATGCTTTGCAATACAAATAGTATTCATACGCTTCATGTCCCAAGCCTCACGTGATCACAACTTCTCTCTCTCACTCACTGCGGGATTGTGGCTCACTCGTATATTCAACATCCGCGCTTGCATAGGAAAAGACTGATTCTTCACTTCAAATGAGATCAGGGAGATGTGTAAAGTGTGGGAAAGAGTGCAAAACTTTGCAGAAAAGCACCACCCGAATAAGTCTGTAGCAGTGCGAGCGATGAATCTGCTTAATGACTGCAATGTTGCATTTCAGCCAAATCCTCAAAAGGAGGCAAAAGCAGCAATCATTGGATAGTTTCCTTGTTAAAGTTGCACAAAAAGAAAAAGATCCCAGTGAGCGACAGACTGCAGTGATTCTGTGAGTTGTAGTGAAAGTCCTCTCCCCTCT
>JAQLOM010000020.1:5142515-5153656 GCA_030068315.1 Chrysichthys thysi
GTGTGTGTGTGTGTGTGTGTGTGTGTGTGTGTGTGTGTGTGTGTGCGTGCGAGCGAGCGCTGTTACATTTTGCTGACCGGGTGTGTGTGTGTGTGCGCGCGCTGTTAAATTTTGCCGACCGGGCGGGGCATGTTTTTTCTCTAAGAAAAATGATTTATTTTTTTTTTTGGTCATGCTCTCGCGACCCATTCTGGAGGCCGTCGTGACCCATACTTTAAGAACCCCTGCCTATGACAAAAGTAGCAAACGCTGGGGGGAACTAATGCAGTGATGCATTGTTTAGCCAGGGATATGATGCCAGGATGCCAAGATATGGGATATTTCTGACAAAGAATCTTAAAACTGTAAAAAAAAAACAAACAAACAAAAAAAAAAAGTAGACAACTTCAATGAGCAGTAGCATAATTTATCCATGTTTTTGTTTGTTTGTTTTGTTTTTACTCAAGAATTTGTGCAATTTTATTATTTGACTTATTTATTTGGCACACTGCAGTTTTATGTTGCAAAGCAACTGTTTTTAAGTTTTGTGGATATTATATATGGTTATGTTCAGGGATATGTCAGCCCAGTTCCAGTGGAAATGCCTTTTGATTAAACTATCAGCAAGAAATTTGCATTTGCACTGTTAAATTTTTATATAGCTTTAATGCACATAAACAGCCGCTTATTTAAGTGCAAATAAATTGGTGGGGTTTTTTGCCTTAAAGTTGTAAAGTATTTTGTCTCGCGTCAGTCATATCGCCAGTTATATCGTTATCGCAAATTTTCAAATATATATCGTGATAAATATTTTTGGCCATATTGCCCTGCCCTAATAGCGGGGTAGCATTGCTCACAGTTTCAGGGTCCTGAGTACAGTCCTGCTCTCCCTGTGTGTGCATGGGTTTCCTCTGGGTCCTTGTGTTTCTTCTAACTGTCCAAAAATACATGCAGGGAGGTGGACTGGCTACTCGAAATTGACTCTAGATGTAAAAGAGTGTTTGAATGAGATGGACTGGCGTCCCATCCAGGGTAAATTCTCCTGCCGTGTATCCAGTGTTACGGGGATAAGCTCTGACCAGGAAAAAGCAGTCACTCAGTGTGAACGAGGGAAGGGTTTTTTTTAGGTACTTAATTGGCTGTGACGAAAATAGATGACGGATTATGGCCGTGGAGCCGATTTAAGGTTTAAGTCGAATCATAGCCTCCCCTGTGAAGTGTCCAACACCGGCCTTGCATATGACCTGCACGTGTGTGTACATTTAGTAGGCCATGCTGACAATCTGACCAATCTCCTGTTTGTGCTGTGACCTCAGGTTATAGTGCAGAATTAATCTAATATTAGGTTATACTGAAGAATTAATATATTAGATTATATTGCAGAATGAACATTATTAGCTTATAGTGGAAAATGAAGGTATTATTAGGTTATAGTGCAGAATTGATATAAAATTAGGTCATAGTCCAGAGTTAATGTATTATTAGGGTTTAAACCCCGGAGATGATGAGAAACCTTTTCTGATCGGCTGGCTATGTGTCTAATGATTACGTATAACAGGACATCTACAGGGTGTCCGTAAAGTCTGGACACACAGGATAATTGGATATTTTTCGTTAAATTCAGCTGTTTTGTAACTTTGCGAAACGCATCAACATTTGCATTGCAAATGATGGAAATCATATTGAAGATTTTCTTTGAATAAAAAGTTGTATTCATATTAAGGATGATGTTCGAAGTTGGACTTTTACCTATGTGTCCAGAGTTTACGGACACCCTGTAATAACGTAGATCGGTTGGAAAAGGTTTGAATCATCGTTCCATATCGATGAGCTGTGAACTTTTGAAAAATGATCAGAAAAAACCATAGTAAGTAGTATCCATTGACTGACAGCCTGTGTAGCCGGTAACCATAGCAACCAAACCAGCTAGACCGTCCACCCCAAGTCATCCTTATTCAGGACCACAAACACGTTTGTTTCTGAGAAAATTACTTCTCGTGGGTGGTTTTTAGGTCTGTAAATATATAAACACATTTAGATGTTTGATAACCGGAGTATAAACAGGATAACAGCCCCCCGAGTTCATTAATTCCGTATAACGGGACACCTAGGCGGCCATTATCCTTTACATAGTGCAGAATTAACATGTTGTTAGATTATACAGCAGAGTGAACGTATTGGGTTACAGTGGAGAATGGATATTTTGAAGTTATAGTGAAGAATTTGTATATAATGCAGAAATCGCTGAATCGTGTGTGGGGTTTTTTAAGGTGTCTCTTTTTGTCCAATTGTGGATAGTAAAAATAATGTTGGTGGTCTTTTTGGCTCGCTGTGGCCGTGTGTATCCAGGGAACATGTGGATCATCCTAGCGGCCGACGCAGAGGGATTTGTACCGCTCAACTTCAAGCACCAGGAGGAGCTCACAATACGCAGCGCAAAGAGGAAGTTTCCCTTCAAGGCTGTCAGCAGGAGTAATGACCTACCTCTGGAAACTCAACAATCAACAAATGTAGAACAGTGATTTTGTGCATCGGAGCCTTTCCAGTGCAAACCCTCCCAGCTGCACTACGGAGCATCGTGTTGAAAAGATAATGCCTCGTAAGGAATGTTTACAGGGCACTAGGGGCTTTGTTGTATATAAATGAAGATGAATTCTATTTTTATATATCATAAAGAAACTACTCGAGTGCCTGCTTTTATGGTTTAATGTTTATTGTTGGTGTAAACACCTGTCATACATCTCAGGACAAAATCAGTTGTTCACAAAACGTTGCTTCAAATGATCATAATTACTTTTCAATAACGCGTTCCTGACGTGACATTTCTCTGAATTCTAATGAGTGAGAGTTAAGTAGTAAGAGCCGGCAATCTGCCCCTCATCATAAAGTTATCTTTTCAAATGAGATGATTTTTGTTGTATGGATAGAAGTTAGTAACCAGAGACTCTCTCAGTGTAAGTTTTGAAGTATCTGATAGTTTCGTCTCGGGTTACAAGTACAGTTGTATATACTGTAAATGTTTACATTTAATATTACACACTCCCAACGTGGTCTGTGAACTTTGACCTCCTTCTGACAAGAGATCTGTACATTAAATCTAAAGTCCTTTAAGTCAGATTATTTATTATTGTATTATCTGACCTTGAGGTATTATTGTACTAACAAAGTGTATGGTAGTGTTTTCTAATGGAGCATTTGAAAGTGGCAATAACAAATCCATGTTAACAACACCATTATATTGCTTTCAATTAAACTGAGCTCAAATAATTAAATAATATCCATTTGTAAAACCTACCAAATGGCACTTTAGCTTACTTCCCAAACAAAAGAAGAAAAAAAGAAACATACATTCATTCATATAAATTAGATACATAGTGTATATGTTCAATTCAGATTATAGTATTTAAAAATACAGAAACAAAATTGAAATGTTACCTTTATTATATTTAACACAGTGTAATGTACACTAACACATCTCATCCCAGGGCCAAGCTGGAATTTGAATCTGTTATGTGTAAAGGGCCTATACGCTGTTCAAGTCTTCTTTGAGGCAGCTGCAATTTATAGTCTGGTTTCTAGACGAGACAAAGAGTGAAGTTAGATGTAACAGGATATCTGAGGGAGAAGTTTGATGAAGTCAGAGAAAAAGGCAAATATAGAAATTTTTTTATAGCAAACATGTACACTATACAGTCGTCCCTTGCAATATCGCGATTCACCTATCGCGGCTTCACTGTGTCGCGGTTTTTCTAATTTTGAATCATGGATTTTTTTTTTCATATAAAAAATGTTGACTCAAACATATTAAATCGAAATAAAATTCAATATGTATTTCATCAGCGGATGAATACACAATGAAAACGCAGTTTATGCCACTACTGCTTGTCAGGTGGACCAGTCAGGTGACCGCGAGGGAGCGCTAGGATAGGCTAGGACGGCTATAAACAGGAAGTCAACTCGCCGGCATTTGCTCAGACATTGCATTTTCGCTTCGTAAGATTGTACATGGCACACTATTGGCTGATGAATGGGAGGCGACCAACTGGTGAGTACCCATATAGAATTTTATATGCTGTTAAAATGACGTAGGTTTAAGAGTGTAGAAAGTGTTTAAGAGCATGGGGCGTGTTTATAAGAGTGTGGGAAAGGTTAATACGAGAGTGGAAAGGGTTTATAAAGCCTTAAAATCTATATAAATAATAAAATAAATATAAGGTCGCTATTTCGTGGGTTTCACCTTTTGCGGAGGGGCGCCGGAACGTAACCCCCATGATAGCTGAGGGATGACTGTATAACTAAAAGTTTGCGAACACTGGACACCATCAAACCCATACCTTAGCCGTTCTTAAACTGTTGTAACAAAGCATATAACTGTATAGAATGTTTTTGTATGCTGTAACTTTAAGATGTCCTTTCACTGGACCCAAAGGACCCAAACTTTTTCCAGCAGAACAGTGCACCTGTGCACAATCATCCCCATGAAGACATGGTTTGCCAAAGAGTGGAAGAGCTTGAGTGTCCTGCATGGAGCCCCGACCTCAACCCTAATGAACACCTTTAGGATTAACCCCAAGCCTCTTCGTGCAACATCAGTGCCTGAGCTCACCAACGCTCTTGTAGCTGAATGAGTACGAATCCCCACAGCCACACACCAAAATGTAATGGAAATCCTTCCCAAAAGCGTGGAGATTATCATAACCGCAAATGTGGACTATAAATAGAATGGGATGCTCAACAAGCACCTATGGGTGTGATGGTCAGGTGTCTACATACTTTTGGGTGTCTAGTGTATATAAAGTTAGGATACAAATAAAAAGCATAAAATAAAAAAGTAAAAAATGTATGCATATGTGTGAGATGTGGAGGTCACCTGAGATCCTCCAGGGCCAGTTTGTTTCGTTGTCTTACGTCTTCACTGATGGGGTACAGCAGGAGGATGACAAGGCCCGTGATGATAAAGGCTACAGGGGCCATGCCAATCAGGAGTTTCAGAGTGTACACTACTGCATTAGGCTGCCTACACGCTCCTGTGTCATAACCCGCAAATCTACAGCATGGATGAGACAATAATTGCCAAAAGAACAAATAAGGGAAAGACATTAGGACTAAAATCCTACTCTAATGGATGGAGCCCTTTAAAATAAACCTATTGCTTAATTACAGAGGGTACAAAGGTAAATTATATATGTGCCTTGAGGAAACTCACTCTAAACAGAGAGTGGACACTCCCAGAGATATCCCCGCCGCGAACTTGGTGAAGAAAACATAGAAGGAGTAGAAGATCGCCTCGTGGCCCTTCAAGTTGCGGTTCACCAGTCTGAAGTCATCCACTACGTCTGGCAACATTGACCTGGTTGACACAAATCCTGGTCCATCATTTCACATGTACAGTAAGACATCAGTAAAGCTCATTTCTTTTAAAAAGATAAACACACTGCTGGATGGTTGTTTAAGGGATGACTTTTCAGCCAAAAAGGAAACGCTTCACCCCAAAATAGATATGTTCCAAACATATGACCAGTGATTAAGGTAAAGTAATTAGGTATAGATGATGGAGTAGGAGCAGTGACGGATTAGATCGAGCAGAAACAAGAGGGCTTGACATCATATGGCCACAGAAGGTCATTTAAGCAAATGTTCCTGCAACTTGATTTGACATATTTGACATGCTGCCAACTGCTACCACAACATTAAGGTCTAGCACTGAACATCAACTCTACTATCATTATGGATTCAGTTTCGTTCCTCACAACTCACTTGGATTCCCAAAGGTGGGATTTAATACAGCCCAAAGATTCAAACTGTCCTTCATGAACAAAAAATGGAAAGGAATATGTCTGCCTAACCGGGAAAACATGCAGAAACAGTGTGGCTCCTTACCCAGTGTCAGGTTTGTCCCACTAAGTAGGCATCAAGTTTGAAAGGTTAAAAAAAAAAAAACCACTCACCAGGGTAAAAGTAGTGAGGCAGCTACACTCAGTCCAGAAGACACAGCCACCACATAAGCCACCATCAAGTTTGGAACGAATGCCAGCGTCACAGTGAAGGGCATGATCCACTGCACACAGACACCATCAAACTACAGCATACCGCATTATACACAAGTGGAAATACTTGAGAAGTTGTACTCTGGAAGTCTACTTAAGTACTAATTAGGTTATCAATTCATACAGGATAACTCAAAAAAAAAAGAAAAATCAGCCATCAAAGCTGACAAAGAACGTTGAGTTAAATTTAAGTTGCTAGCTGAGTTAGCTAGCTAGGTAGATTTCATGCGTTAGCTGGTTAAATTATCTAGCTTTTTCAGTTTTGTTTGAATTGCTTGTGTGGCTTAGCATGAACTCCACAAGTGCTAATAAACATTAGCTAGTCAACAAAGCCAAATAAATTTTTTTGAGTCAGTTTTCCTTGTGACAGACTAGCTAATCATGCAGTTAAACATACATACATTTTTATCTCTTGAGAACTTGAGTATGTTTAAATGGAGATTTGTTTTTGGTTACTTTTTGGTTTCCTTACTTCTACTGAGTAGGGTTTTTTTTTGACACGGTACCCGTACTTTTACTCAAGTACAGGGTCTCTGGACTTTATACATATAACAAAATCCCATAGTTACACCATTTTGAATTAATGTGCGTTATTTAAAAGCAGTACTGTTTTTATATACAGTATAATGTAGTGGTATGTCTTGGGGTTTCCCCCTTTCTTTCCTTACTGTTTCAGTCTAAATACTGTAGATTCCCTTATCTTATTTTCAGGGTTTTGTTCTGCTGATCTGCTATTCTGTTTATCCTTCTCTGGTATTTTTGAATCTAGTGTTGATTGTGCTGCCATAACATAATAATTTCCCTCTCAGAATCTATAAAGTCTGTTTGTCTATCTGTCTATCTATCAATTTATCTATCTACTGTATCTGGAGTTTAAAGGAGGCAACCAGTAGAGCACTCACACCGTGAAACAGTGTAAAGAATTACCGTAATTCCACAGAACGCCGCTGTCTTCTTGCCAAACCTCTGCAGGAACCACTGCCAGAAGGGGATGCTCAAGGCTGCAGACATCTGCATAGTGAATGAAAGGGATTTCTTATCACAATATATAAGAGGTGACGAGTGTGAAAGCAAAAGCAACAAAACTCAGTCATTTTTTTCTGAAATACAAACAGTGCAAAATCACACAGTATTTGGCTTATAATAATGCCATTATAAGATATCAACAGTTTGCTAAGATATCATATTTGTTGAGAACATATCTTCCGTCAGTTATTCCTCATATGTGTAATATATAAATGCCTACATATGAGTAAGCCTACATGCGTTTGGAGTGAATGCACTCTGCGTGGCATGTGCACTCACCAGAATTGTTAGCACTATGTTCTGAAAGTGATCCCGAAGATCCACTGCGTATGTGCAGAACAGCACAAAGTTACTCTGGATCAGCTGCAAAATGACAGTCGACAATATGAATACACAAAGAGTTACGGGGCAACTTTCTAATAATACCCAAATTATTAGAAATATGCTCCAGTGGTCGCTGTGTGATTAAACTAATCTGATGAAACTATGACTTCATTGAATGCAATATCTCAACCATGAGAAGAATGCATGAAGAAGGAGTCTGAGTGGCTATCATTTATGCCTCAGGGCAACTCTGGAAAGATTTCACCACCTCCTCTCTGCCTCTCTCTCCACTGATTGAATAAATATTGAATGTAAGCTTTTTACCTGGATGGCCACAGATATGAAGAGGAAAGCCGCTGTGAGGGAGAGATATGGCCCATGTCTCATCACCAGCACAAAGCCCTTATGGAAGGGAATAGGTTTCTCTGTCTTTAGTGCATAAGGATCTAAAAAGATAATTAGTGAAGGAAAAGACTTTCACTAAAGACAAATACAAATGTGACCATGAATCGTGCACTTCATGGCCAAAAGTTAGTGGACGCCTGACCATGACACCCATACGTGCTTGGTGAAAATCTCATTCCAGATTTAGCCCTCCTTTGCAGTTATAATATCCTCCATGCTTCTGGGGCTTTATTAGAGTTTGGCATGTGGCTGTGCACACAGTTTGACTTCCTCCTCAAGGTTCCTCAATAACCTTGTTAAATGTCTTCCTGGATGTCTTCGGTTTATGCATGGGGCAAGGGGAAATCTTTGAGCCTCACTTGGTGAACGGAAATCTTAATGCTAAAGTATCCAAAGACATTTTATACAATTGTGCGCTTCCAAGATCATGCAAACTGTTGTAGGAAGAGCTACATTTGGGTGTGATGGTCATATGTCCACGCAACTTGAAATCTCAAATCTGGAGATGTTGATTACTTTTTGCAGGTTTATATTAATGCACACGTTCAATGGTAACTCTCATTCGCAGGGACTTTTACAGCAGATGCGCTGAATAAACCAAAGCTAATAAGACACTTTTATAAAGGAAACAAAAAAAACCCCAACAAACATATATAAATGTTGATATGGTAAAGCGTTTTGTAAGGAGACGTTCCTGGAAGGATTCTTGGGTGTCAGCGCTTAACGGTTAGTACATTTTCTATCAAGAGAAAGTCTTCCGAACAGAGGACGTTCCTCTTTCTGGTTCCGTTTCTGGTTGGTTATTACTGCAACTTCAAGACAGAGAAATACAGTACCGTAATTGTTTATAGCTGCAATGATGTAAGCGATAAGGAACTACGGTAACTTGCCTTGTGGACATTACACAACATAAAATGTAACTCGAAATGGTTAAAAAGTACAACATGACGTCCTTAAGTAAAATCGCAGGTAAACTGTGGTCGTATAAGAGGAATAAAACACTACACTGATTATTTCCCAGTAACAGCGACACGCATAACCAAAACCTTTCCCTTCTTTAAACACTCTGTCGATAGCACTGAGAGCACCTCATAGAGTTTGAAATGCATGCAATGCCAGACTCACCATCTCTCTCTTTGACTCCTAAGAACATCACAACTGTACAGATGAGAAATAGTGCCGCGATCACCCCTGCAGCAATCATGTACACTTCTTTCTGCAAAAAGAGAGAATTACAAACACTTGAGGGGTTTATTTTGTCATCTTCAGTAATCACTTTAGAGTCGCAGTGGATCAGAAGCCTGACCTGGGAAGACTGGGCATGAGACAGAAATAGACCCTGAAGCACACCTAGGAGCAATTTAGTACAGGCAATTCACCTGCGTACATGTTTTGGGAGGTAGGAGGAAACCGAAGAACTGCAGAGGAAGCCCACTTGGACACATGCAGAACATACAAAACTCCTCACTCCTCAAAGGTAGAGACTTTAAATCCCTGAGGTGAAAGTGTACAACTGTGGCACCGCCAAAACACTTTATGTTAACCTTAAGCAAATAATGCCAATAGAAATTGTTGATCTATTTAAAAAAAAACTTGAAGATTATCCCAAAAGGCACAACACACATGTGCATCCTTCAGAAGAACACTACAAACACCTACAGCAGATGTTTTTGAAATTCTCTAGTAGGTAGAAATAAGAAAAACGAGGTTAAATGCAGCTAGTTGAAAAAGTCTACCATGCATTTTGCTTGTGTTAGACAGGAAAATGTTCCATGCCAACTCACATTTCATGCTATGTTTCAGTAAAAAAATTATAATAATAATAATTTTAGGTAAATCTGATCATTTCTCAAGAGTAAATATTATTTTGAGCTTCAAATGAGTGCTGAAAATGAAAAATTCTGTTTCCGAATTTTTTTTTAATGGAGCTGAGAATTAAGACAAATACAAGACATGACAGCATTCTCTATAGCCTGGTGAAATATGCAGTAACACCCAAAAAGAAAACTTCTTCCCCTTAAACAGGAACTGTTCTGCCCTAAACAAATCTCCGACTTGTTTGCTCTTTTTCCAGGCACGGCAGCAAAGCGCCTCATTACTATTCCAGATCAAACAGTGGCTAGATCTGGAGGAGTTTGGTGGACGCACCCAAACAACACACCACCGTCAGCCTGAGGAATGTGCAGAAACACGGTGCTACAGTGGCATTGTGGAAGCAGAGCTAACCACCTTGGCAGCATTTTCCCAAAAGCCACTTCACCCAGACCTGCTTTGAATAGCTGTGGTTCCTCATGATGATGCATGATGGGTTTTTATCCCTGAAACCAGAAGTGGTTTGTTGGCCTACTGTCACTTCCAATATGGCTGACTCTGGCTCTGGAAGTGGTGACATTCTGCTGTAAATACACATCAGCCACCAACTCGTTCATGCTTGTTTGTTCTGGGGTCTCTGGTGAGCCTTGTGTTTCCAGATGCAAACCTCTAATAGAGTGTGGGGATGAGTAGACAGTCAGCAGATACATACTTATTTTGAATCATGCATGCTCATTTCTTTCACCTTTACAGTCAAAGAATGATCAACTCGCACATTGTTAACCTGCCATCTTCAATAGCATTCAAGACCTTCTAATGAAACTCTAAGTTGACTTTAAAAAAAAAAAAAACTAAAATTCTTACACCGCTAGGTTGGTTTATTTTCTATTTCCCCTGTTTCCTACATTACCCACAATGCTCTGTCCTTGCCAGCTTATAGTGGTGAGAGTGAGATTTAGCCCTTGCTTCATTGCTTTGTAATGAGACCACTGCAGCAGTGCTAAAAAGGTTCTAAAGCTTCAACTGACATCAACTGCCACCATCAAAAAACCCCGTGCTAGTCAACGTGCAGATTGCTAGCTAACTGAGCCAAGTCTCTGCGTCGTATAACTGCATTGTGTTCTAGAGATTCGAGTCCACTGTTTGCAGTGTCTTCTAGCTCTCCTTTGGATGTCCCATTAATATAACATCAAAAATAAATGGAACATAGAGAACGGTTCGTTTTTAAGGAGCTTAGATTAAAACCGGACCATTTATGTTTCATTAAATGCCATTGGAACTGGACTAGCAAAGTGGCCCTGTGACGTCAACATGGCAGATAAGTGCTAACTTCTCAGGAGAATTAAAAAACAGAATATGCCACCAACCAACAAATTGGCAGCAGAATCACTAAATATTTTAATCTAAACATTTAATGTGTTTCAAAGTGGACCTTTAAATGAGGATGGGTTCCCTTTTGAGTCTGGTTCCTCTCAAGGATTCTTCCTCTTGTTGTCTCATCTCAGGCAGTTTTTCCTTGCCACCGTCACCATCGTCATTAGGGATAGG
>JAQLOM010000020.1:5157088-5172458 GCA_030068315.1 Chrysichthys thysi
TATATAAAACTTTCAGGAATCCAAACCAAACCAAGAGTAGCATCTCTGTCTGAAACATACTGCTTTAAAATAATGCATTATAATAATATTCATTGGATGATGCTGCGTGACACTAACTGCAATGTGACTGTGACTCATAGCAGATGCCCCAAACTTACCGTGATGAGAGTTTGGTAGAGGCAGTAGAAGCCCAGATACCAGATGTATCTTTGATTGGTGAAAGGGGGAACAAACCACAAGTAGAAGTAGGACACTACAGTAAATGGTGTGCAGCCAACCATCCTAAGGAGAAAAAACAGGTAACATTATTATAATATCAGGAAACAAGTTATACAGTGGACGCTCGGCTCACAAACGGATGGCGAACAAATCGACATACGAACTAAATTCCAGAACAGATTTTGTACCGACCAACGAACAAAGTCTCGACTGACGTACTGACATACACATACAGCCAACCCATGCTTTGTGGCACAAACAATTAGTTCTGGTCAAACACGCGGGCAGTGAACGTGTTCAACGCATTCTTCGTTGTGTGTCTCGGCATTTTTGCTCTATAAGCCTTCATTACAGGTCCCAAGAAAGTGAAAAGTGGAAATGGTAGTGAGAGTAAGAAGCCTAAGCATACAACAGTTGAAATGAAGAAATAATCGCAAAACATGTGAACCGCCACCATATCCCTCCGCCACCGTCCACCTACGCCAGCGACTACATATCCACCGCAAAGGGAACGTGCATTAAAATCATCTGTTTATTTTATTTAGTTTTATTTTTCTATAATTTAGGTTATTTTCATTTTATTCTATGTTTTATTGCCACACATAAACCCATAGTACACTTTAAAAACATGTTTTTGAGGGCTGAAACACATTAATTATATTTACATTCATTTCAATAGTAAAAACTGATTCGGGTCGCGAACAAATCTTGGAAGATAAGTCTTGGAACGTATCAAGTTCGTGAGCCGAGGGTCCACTGTACTTGATTAAAGAAAGAAAGAAAGAAAGAAAGAAATTAATTATTCTTTCTTGGAAATTATTCAAAGGAAAATTCATATCGGAGTTCTGTAAAACAGAAGGAGCATAAAACTGAAACATCTGTAATGTGTACCCTTGTGGTTACACTTAGCTATTGCAAGACAACAGCAGCATTTCTATAAATGAACAGTTTACTGTAAACCCTGGTCTGTTTATGTATGCAAGAAATTTAGTCTGTGTATTATACGTTAGGATGCTTCTGTAAACTAAACTGCCGCAAGTTCAGGACTTTGGTCCATGTTAATTCTGCTGTATTTTAGTCCTTTCATTGTTACAGAAAAGCAGATGGCTCAGTCATCTCAAGCACGCAACACAAGGCTGTTTGTGCTTCATCATGCACATGTAATATGGAAAGCCTTCCACAGGAACTGGTGCCTTTATAATCTCTGGTAATATACATGTTGAACCTTAGTAGAGTTCACTGACCTCTGCCCCATGTCTAGGTTATTCACCGAGAAACTGTAGGCAGCAGCTAGAGCTAAAAACAGAGTGACAGGAACAAAGAAATGTGGCTAATGTGGACGAAGAATGGCCAGTTCTAGCACAGTCCAGACTCCTGATTTGCAGAGTGAGCTAGCACCCTTGCTCACCCAGTGATTGTTTTTTCCCCACAAAGAACCAACAGGACAGAGTTGGGGGGGGGGGGGGGGTGAGCGGGGTGGATGAATGGATCGTCCTGAATGTTGCGCAAGATGGCTTAAATGATGGGTTGGCCTAGAAATGTCCACTGTACATAAAAAAGACACCTACAGCTGCAGGATCACCGACCCACAAACACAGGCACACATACACACACCTCTTACTCACACACGTACACCACCCAGGTTTCTGCAAACACAGCTAGATTGTGTTTCTAGAAATCTGCGTGCCTGCTACACTGTCTGATCAGAGTAAATTTCATTTGAGTGAGGGTGCAAATGATGTCATGTTTAATGAAAGACCTGCTGTGTAATTAAAATCCTCGGTAGACGGTTTACTCGTTTTATTCATTTGAAGTTTTAAGATCTTTGTGAAGTTTGAGATGAGATGAGATGACAGACACCTGGACTTAAAGAACCGTCTAGACATAGTCCATTTTAAGACTCACTGAGGAATGATCAAGATTTCAAAGAAAGCGTCGCGCTTACTGTGAGATAACAGCCTGTAATGAAAGCACCGGATCGGTATCATTTCACAGAGTGAACGTTTTCATTTGATGTTCGGTTAAGTTTCATCTAAAGTTTCCTACAGGTGTGCAGGAATTTTCTTTTTTCACGGACCAAGTCGGTCTAATCCTGCCTCCTTCTACTCAATTATTTCTGCTTCAACCCACTGACCGACCATAAGCTCCTCAAGAAATTAATTTCCCCCAAAAATTTCATTTCCCCAAAATATAAATAACATTCTACACCACAGCGACCATGACCACTGGATAAAACAGATACTGAATACAAATGAATGAATGCACCAAACATGTCGCCCAGCCCCTCTTGAGCACACATCATGCCTAATACACTCCCATGTTCATCAGCATGACCTTCCAATGTTGCATGAGTTTCATACTGTATGTGTCTGCCCATCCCCACCCTCATAGACTAAATACAGCCTGCTGTGACCATTTATTTTTTCTTTGATTCCCTTGGGATCCCAGTCCTGACGCACACCACATGGGATTTACATGTGTACGTTTCTGATTATTTGGTGCCTTAAATTGGGATCCTTACAGAACTTGGAGTGTTATCTAAATATCCTGGAGTCCAACATCCAAAGGGTTATCAGCTGAGGGGCTCCGAGGTCCCAGTTGGGCAAGGCTGCCACATTCCACCAAGACGCAATGGACACAACTTCCGTTCAGACACTTTGATGCCACATCTTAGTGATATGGGAGTGATATGGGCACTTCCTTTCAGGAATAGCAATCAGGACTGAGAGATCAGTGTCAACTAATCAGCCAGCCAGGATGCGGTCATTTAGGAATCCTACATACAGTACAATTCTCATTCTAGTCTCTGTGACCAGGTGATGTCTGGAATCACATAAGGACCATTATGTTTTCTACATGTTCTTGTACTAGCTATATTAAACATAAACTGAGAACAGAATGGGTCATGTGTTTGGGCGTTGTTTCATATAAACCTAATTTGAAATACACTATATCCTCCCTATACCCGAAGTTTAAGGTGTGTGCCTTGTCCTTTCTCCTGACTGTTTCTCTTTTTTCATAACTCATAACTATTCAACTTGATCATTGTCTCCAAACAGGAAGACGTTTGGCAAAAGAGTAATACCCAATAATCCTCATATGAGGATCTTACAAGGAAATACACACAGTGTAATTTGGGGGGGAAATGTGACGTCCTCTCTGGAGGACATTGGGGTCTCAGGAGGATACGGCCAAAAAAAAAAAATCCCCAGTCTACACAACTAAAGTTACGTGAACCTCTGATCATATGTGCTTGTTGACCATCCTATTCCAAAGTTGGTCCTTTTCTTTGCTTACTTTCTTACTTATGCGTACAACCCATCCTGGGGCATAGGCCACCAACAAGATTCCTCCAGGCCTCTCTGTCCTCTGCTGTCCTTTCAAATTGACACCAGGTCAACCCCAGGCTCCTGAGGTCAGCCTTGTAGCTTCTGGACTTTTCCAGCTTTCACCACATGGTGTCCTCCATTTTCGAGTTGAAGAGCCCTATGTTTGCTGTTATAATAACCTCAAGTCTTATTGGGAAGGCTTTATACTCGATTTTCGAGCATGGCTGTGAGGAGTTGCCCATTCATCTACAAAAGCATTAATGAAGTCAGGTGCAGATGTCAGGTGAGAAGGTTTAAGGCATTGTGGGCATTTCAGTTCAGCTCAAAAACGTCCAGTGGAGTTGCAGGGCACTTGAGTTCCTCCACACTAACTTTGGCCAACCTATGTCTTCATGAACCTCTCTTTGTGCCCAGGGGCATTGTCATGCTGAAAGATATTTTGACCCCTTAGTCCCAATGAAGGGAAATCTCAAAGCATCCAGAGACCTTCTAGAAAACTGTGTAGCAACAGTTTGGGGAAGAACCACATATAGATGTGATATTCAGGTGTCCACATACTTTTGGCAATATAGTGTATATAAACTATATAAACCCTTTGCTACAATGCTGATCCTATCTGAATGAACAGAGAGAATCTTCTACTCACCATGGCATGAGTCGGCCGATTTTTGTCCATCTGCTTTTAGTGATGAAGAATCCCACAACGGGATCAGTAACCGCACCCCAAGCTTTCCCAATGAACAATACCAGAGAGGCCTGAAATGGGTTTATCTGGAGAAAGGAAGTACACTGCCATTATCACTACACGTATGTACGTGCCAAAACTCTGTGCAGTAGCTATGGCTAAAGCTGTTCCAGATATTTTTAGACTTGACATCATAGAACTTTAATCAGATCTGCTGCATTAGTGATAAGATCATTTGTCATAGTCACTTCTTTTCTGTAATGGTGGAATACATTAATGTATTCATGCGCACGCTACCTGTGCGACGTCGAGCAGGAATATCTGTAAGAAAAAAGCTGTCGCACTTCCCGCAACTTGATTAGGAGCCCCTCCGATCGCGAAACACAGTTTGCTGCACACAGAGAGCTTCTGCTCCAGATGAGCCTGTAAACCCAGAAACAGCACAAAATCATTTATTTATAAGTACACAGACAATGACGTGACGTAATGTGTATGCTTTATGGATTGGATATGGAGTGCTGGATCGGGAGCATACAGGATAGGAGATATTTTCAAATCTTATCCACCGGTGCGTGTGTTTTTAAGTGTCATGACTGTGTCTAAGATCAAATGAGAATCATTTAATCAATTATACTAATCTTAGCACATCATGGGCAATACAGCATCCGAACAGAAATGCTGACACTGATGTCGGATTTAGGACGAAAACCTGGGATCAGTGCATCTCTACATGCATCGGGTGCTGTCTTACTGTATATATTTCACACTGCAATAAAGAAAACGGATTTTGTCACAGAAAGATTCGAAGATTCAGAATTGTTCGTAATGTCTTCCCACACCTCAGTAATACTCGCATGCGGGAATGATGAAACATCCTGCTGATATCAGATCCCCATCCATCTGTTTCATATTGTATAGTCTGAACTCCATGTTGGCGGTGTGTGATTACTGAAGTTATTTGTTGAACTAGGCTTTACAGTGACTGAATATCTGGTTAAAGGTCAGAGACGCTGCCAAAATGTAGGCATCTCTGAAACTGATTACCGAGGCGTTTGGGTGATACGTGTAACATATGGCTCTCTAATGTGGTCACTGCGCACTCAATCGCACTCCTCTCATTTTTCCAGTGCATGGGTGGGTTGGGGTAGTAGCCTTTTCATCAGTCAAAATCCTTCATAATAGCAAGAGTTTAAATGCCTGTCAATCAAAGAGTGTCATTTCTTTCAGTACAAAGCGCCTGGGGTTTGACCGTGTGTGTGTGTGTGTGTGTGTGTGTGAGACAGCAGGTTTAAAACCATTTTCACTAGCACACACTCTTGCTTCTTGTCCCTGAATGTCTTCAGATGTGTTTATTAGGGTGCATGTGTGTATGTGAGTATTGGATGTGATCTCTTGTAACGCATTAAAGTGCCATCGGTTTGGTGCTAACCACAGCTGGGAGAACCTTATATTTATTACTGTCTCCTTCTGATCCTGGAGACAGCCAGACAGGCATGAGAGAGCTGAAAATACTCCAGCAGCCGAGGACATCCTGAACCCTGTATTTCCACGTTTCACCCAACTCCTTCATCTGCTCATGTGAAGCCGGTTTTTGGCTGTCGCCATGCACGCTTTCTCTCTCCAGGGCAGCGCCTGAAACAGGCAACAACAAACCAACCACAGAGGCCAAAGCCAATAGACCTTCAAAAGATACTATAATTAACCGGTTGATTTTTCACTTTCCCGCTCTAGTTTTCTCCATCTTGAAAAAGCGCATGGCTTCGAGAAGCACAATTACCAGGAAGTTGCTATGTAATTATTCAAAAGTAAGGCGAGTCTGACATGAAGATCAAATCAAGGAGAAAATCAAGTGACATTAAATGTGAGGCCATTTCCCGAGCGCCGACGTTCTGTGTTTACTGTTAGCGTGCAGCAGGAGGTTATTAAACAAACTTGTCATTTAAGTTCGTTTTTACTTTCTGATATTTCCTATATTTTGCTGTATAATAGCAGCACTTCGCTGAGCATATAATCTAATCCATTTCCCAGGGATGAAATTCTCTCCTATGAATATGATGGACTGAACTTTAAGTTATTTAAATACCAAACAGATGCCTTCTACGGCGTAAGGGTTAACACAGATGCGTGTCTCTCACAGACATAAACAGGAAAATTATTCTGTGCTCAAGCACAAAATATCTGATATCCTCATAGATAGTCCACCCCAGTCATGAGGGCAGGAACAAAGGGAAAGCCAGCAAGATTTGTAATGCAAACAGCTAGTAGGTACTTCCTGTAGGCACAAACAAAAAGTCCGAGATTTAAAATCTTTATACCGCAGCACTGTTGACCTCTCAGTCATGATGGTTCAGAAGGCATTGATTCATTTTCTGTAGTATCATGGCTCTGATAGTAGTGCATCATCATCATCATCATCATCATCAACGCTGTCTGCCAGCCATAGGGCGGCAATAGCTGGCTAGGAGATGCTTCCAACATTCCTAGCTTCCATGACCGTAATTTACACCGAGTACTCGCCAGGACTTCTCGGAGGAGCACACATGGCACAATCACACCTGTGGGCAATTTAGAGCAGCCAATCCACCTAATGTGCATGTCTTTGGACTGTGGGAGGAAACTGGAGTACCCAGAGGAAACCCACGCAGACACGGGGAGAACATGCAAACTCCACACAGAAAGGCACCCATGCCAAACCCAGGGCTCGAACCCAGGACCTTCTTGTTGTGAGGCTACAGTGCTAACCACTCAGCCGCCCGACATGTCTCAGCACATGATCTGAGGCTAAAAAATGATTAAAATAAATACAAATAATCATATCTGTTGTTATTTATCAAATAAAATCATTCACTGATTGAAATGGTGAAGCTTTCCACAAGGAGACGTTTATTTAATATTTTAATTAATTTATGGACAGAATCTCCAGCGTCCGAGCTTCACTAAGTTTCCCATCCTCTTAGAGTCTTCAGGAGAAAAGGCGTTCTCTGCACTTTTAGGGATTTTAGTCCCAGTAGCTCCAAGAGAAAGAAAAAAAAAAGGCTGGTGAAGGAATTATTGTTCTCAGCCGCCATATCGTAAGTGGTGACAGAAACTAACTTGTCTCGCAGATGTTTTCCTCAACATTAAATGTAACTATAAGTGGTTTAAAAAAAGATTGACATGCCAATCTTGTAATCATCGCAGTGGTATAAGAGGACTTTGGGATGTGCAGTTATTGGACAATTGTCAACTGTTGGGTGGTAGATGTTTACTATCCTTTCACCTCATACCGCTCGTGGTCCATTCCTTATGAAATTCATCCGCCATCAAAATGCACTGTCAGTAACACTACTGGGTTTTGGCTTGCCATTTGCTTAATATTGGCCTGCTGCTTGTCACATAACTGGTTGCACCACAGGCTTCATGGCTTGTCATGAAAACAACATCTGTTGCATTGCTGACAAATGTAGAGGGCTTTTTTGGTTGCTGTCTGGTTTGACAACCCTACAGAACAGTTTAGACCTCCTTATATAATCAAACAGTGTAATATGCTCATTTGCCTTGTTGTGGGTTTAATCTGGAAACAGAAACCCAGCTCTAAGAAAGCAATTTAATTACACAGAATCCAGTTTTACCGTTTGCTCTGCATCACACAGCTGAGTTCGGAGCGGATTGTGTGTGGCATACGACCTGGGATGACATAATACAAGGGTGAAGGATTTATAACTGCTGGGATTTAGCAGTTTCACATTTTCATCAGTGTCCCAGCAGAATGGCTTTACCAGGAATGATCACAGCACATCCCCGATGGCACCGTGTATCAATGCACAGCTGTTTTGGTTTGTTTTTTCTGAATTATATAATGTGGGGTTTTGTGTGTGTGTGTGTCTGCAGATATTCAATACTGTGAGATGACTACTGTATAGTGCTAGAGCGGACTCGTTTAGCACTTATGGCAGATGGCCTCTATTCATTATGCAAAAACATCCTCTGGATATAATAATTGATCTCTGTTTTCATGTTAGATACCTTCCTTCTTCAGAAAACCAAGCTGAAGTGCATGGAGTCATGAGAACAGAGCAGAACATTGACAGGTTTGTCTGCTAGACTTATATTCGACAATATCATTAATGCATCACTTACAGGACAACCCGGTTCACATATCGCCTTTTCCACCAGTCCTAGAGATTTACACACACAGCATAATTCAATTTCTGAATTGTATCCTCTATCACGGCTGTCTGCTTTTGGTCTATATTTAACCACAAGGGGTCTCTTTGTCTCACGTGATAAGAGCTGCGAGAACAAGAGGTGCATTAGTGCTTTTTTCCCTATATATTATTTACACACACACACACACACTACTAAAACACATTTCACTATGGCTACTCAATAAGATGGTCACCCAGAGGGACAGTAGCACAGAAATGTTGACTGCTTTTTCACTTGGCAGCTCATGCAGCATCAGACGGTTTAACGGTTCTACGCCACATCTGACGCTGGGAAATCTCGCTCGCTGGGGCAATATTGTTGTGCATTGCTTTTACCTCTAAAAAACCACCACCGACTTCTTTGGATGTAAATGACTATATTGTATATTTGGATATCACTGCATTTACTTGGCATGTAAGTTCCCATTGTGGACATGGTTTTTTTTTTACTTCCTGCCTGAGAGAACAGTTTATAATCTGATAACACTTGCAATTTAGAAAGTTGAGAGTCTACACATTTCTATCCAAAGCTGTTTTGTGTCCAAATGATTTCTGAACATAGTTCGGGGTTTGCTAATAGGCACAATGTGTGCCTTTCAATTTCATGCAAAGTGTACAAAAAATCAAGTCAAAAAATGTGTCAGTGATAGTGCGAGCCTACATTATGTGCAGGGGTTAACTTATTGCACACCACGACAAAATACATATCAAACATTAATCCTTTGTAAACTCGTATTCATTGAAGTTCATTGAACTTTCATGCTATAAATTAGTACCTGATTATACCATGACACTTTACATAACAAACGTGCAATTTGACATGGCTGAGATAGCGACTTAACCGGCACCTTGTCATATACCTAGAGCTGATGTTTTAAATTCAATAATACATGCTGAAGAATGTCTTTCTTATTTTCTGTGTAACCACAAAGCATCTCCATCCACCATGGGGACATGCTGTGCTGACAACACATCAGTAAGCACTGCAAGTATTCCTTTCATGCCGTAAAACATATCATTTAGCAAGCGCTCAAAATCCATAACATGAAAAAACCGTATCTTTCGAAACTTTAGCTCATATCCTGAAATAAACTCGGAAGGACACTGAATATTGTCGCATAGTGTAACCAGATAAAGGGACAGATGAGTCAGCTCGTCTGGACAGTATTGTAGCAGGAGCGATATCTTACCTGTGTTGAGACCTTGGTGAAAACAGGTTTGGGATGCTTCATCGTTGCCTTGTCACCTGAGCTGCTTGGTGTCTTCCTCCCTTTAGCCATGACTATGAGAGTGACAAGCTAAGAAACAACAGTGTGGCTGTTGGTTGCATGCTCACTGGACATACACTAATGCATGTAAATGCCCTCATGCAGCCTATCTCCCTGTTTAAACATCAGATTTCATCACTTCCTTAACTATCCCAGCTCACCTCTTTCACTCCATCTCAGAGATCTACAAACAGCCAACCGACATGCATATAAACTATGTCTAGGTTAAGTGTAGATGTTAAGTTAATTCCACAACACAGAGGTAAGCGAATTATCATTTGTTACCTAATCAGGTCTCTAACCCAGTCCATACTGAGTGGAAGAATTACCCACTACAGTCACTGCTTTATTCAGTAGCCTACCTGATTGATGGAGCAACTTCATTCCACAAAGAGATGGGGAGACTGACTGACTGAGAGGCTCGGGACGCTGGAGCAACTGATGAAAGCTCAGAGTGAAAAGCACGCCTCCCAGTGGACACACACACACATGCGCACAAACACACACGCATGCACATGCACACGCACACATAGTTTAGTGAGTTTGACCATTCCCATTGTTACTGATTCATTCTCACTCTTTGAATGGGAAACACGTTCATCATGATTTGTAATATTAACAATATGTCTTTTTGTCATCACCTACCTAGTATCCCCTCTAAATCCCACCCCTTTCCCTCTCCCAATTTAACATATGCAATATAACGTATAACATGTTCATCGGTACACCGTGTATACTAGAGTGCCGTTCGGGCCTCTTATTTCTGTCCGAACCTGACCTGCGTCCGACAGAGCAGTGACCAAAGCCGACACGCATTTATATGTTTCTGTCCGAACCCGACGTGAACCCGATTGGAATTTTAATGTTTGGCCGAAACAGGCACTGCGAAGTGATTATAATGATACTCTCTCTCTTAGGTAAAAATAACCTGTGTGTCCTTGTGTAGCTTGTGTATCCTGCCTTTATTAAACAACTGTTAAAAGAAAAGACATTCTCAACGAGTGCGGTGACAGGTCACAAACGCGCAGGGGACAAGAAAAATTCAGTTGAAAATTAAATCCCTTGATATTCTGTTGTTTGAAATTCTCCCGATAACAAGTTCTTTTTCATGTCTTCCATGATGCTTATTAGGCTACTGGATGAAACGCTGCGTTGTCACAGGTATGGAAATAAATCCCCACGCACAGGAATAAAGTAAAAGATCCAGTGTGGCCTAGCCTAGTAGACTAACCGTACTGTGTTTTTTTATTGAACAAAAAGTAACTTTACTATTTTAAATATCAAACGTTTTTGTGCTGACGTGAGCAAACCTGACCTGAACCCAAGTAACATCTCGAAATATTTGTCTGAACCAGGCCCGACCCGTCAGGTCCCGTCGGGTTCGGGTCGGGTATCCATGCTCTAGTGTATACTAACGCACTCTCTTTTTTTGCCATAGCTTATACCCTTTTTGTGGACATTTTGTGATTGATTTCATTCATTTAAAGCAATATTTGTTTTAAAACAAGCTCTTGGTGGTTTGGGGCTTTCAACCAGGACGTGCTTTTTTCCACCTCTGAGTTTGTTCCAAAACTAGCCAAAGTTGGCAGTAAAATACAACCATGGCAACCCTGACATTTGGCAACTGACATTCTCATATGGACAGGAAGGTCTACTTGGGCTTTGTCCAAGAACACCATACATCTTTGAACTGAAAGCTGGAAAATCTCTATAGGTATCATACTGAGTGAACCTAACCATTCCAATGACTGAATAAAGCAGAAAAAATCGGAAATCATTGATATTTTAGTCCAGTAAAACCTGACATAGCTAAAGCAAGTTCATTATCATGGTTAGCAGATATTGCTAATGAACAACGACTGCATATCTTCATAAACAAGGGGGAAATGTATATATTGTTTTTTTTGTAATATAATTGGATGCAGAATGGATTACAGAAAATGCTCCTAAGTTCAACATGATATTCTGAGTCTGAGAACGTATTAATTATTTATTGCAGTGTCTACACATGAACCAGGAAAAGACCAGCAGTTTGCATTGTGTATACATCTCATGCTAAATACTGCACAAAAAGTCATGCTAAACTGATGGTTGAAAGGCTGATAGTCATATATGAAACACTGGCCAATTGAATGTCTTATGCTATAAAACATAAATGAGCATGTTCACGTTGAACATTTGTCCACTTTGTCCTGAACATGCATGAATATTAGCTTCTTTAAGGAAAGACAGCTGGTAGGTGTCAAGGGAGTAGGCCATTATTTATCATCTTCAAGTGTTCAGTCACAGGGAATCTTTAGTACTGAGCAGAGCAGTTGGCCATTTTGTCAAGGGGACAAAAATCCATTTGGACTCCACAGAAATTAGACCAGAGTATCAGAGTTAAAAAAAAAAAAAAAAAAAAACACAATTGCAAATAGTGCACAACAGGCAGCAGGTAGGGCTCAATAGTTTAATGGGTTTATTGCAAGCAAAGCTCCAGTACAAAAGAACTTCTCACTCAGTTTAAAGTGCATGTACATGCCTTCCACTTGCAATTAAACTCTACCTTGAATTCCATGCCAGCGAACCAGCGAATATTTTAACACGCACAAAAATAACACTATTGTCCTACCACAAGCCTCAGTCAAGTCTGTAATAAACGCAGAGAAGTGCATTTAGTACTGACTATAACTGGATCACAGCACAGTCTGAGTCAGATATTTATTGATCATTGATACTGAAGACGTGGCATGTGTATACTGCATTGCATCAGAGGAGGTCAAGGCATCCAACAAGGGAAGAACAAAGAATGACGGTCAGTTATTCGAACCGTACCTATATAAATGCCATGAGATTTATTGTTTCCACTATGTGCAGCATTTACACACGACTATTAGACCACCGATACAAGGTTATTGCACTCCGACTGAAGATCACATGAGGAAAAATGAGATGAGAGTTCTTCCACAAAAGCTCTCCAAGCTTTTATTCTTCACGCTGGAGAGTTCACAGGAGTGTTTTCGGACTGGGTTAATGCAAAGAGGTCTGCAGTTGTGTAGACTTTTCAAGCAGCTTTGTAAGGATTAAATACTGTGAGCCGTTGTGTTTGAGAAAAGGTTCATAAAATGATCGAATGGTTCCCCGTGCTTTAAGGTGACGTCGATCAGGAGTGACCAAAAGGTGCTTGTGTGCTGAGAGGCCGCTGGACGATAACAGCATTTGCCAGGTCAGCCTCCTGCAGGCTCAGATTCCCCTGTGTGAGCTCCCGAAAAGGCAGAGACGTGGTCAAGATGAATGGTGAGCTCGTCGTCTGGGCTTTCTCTACAAAGCCTTGGACATCGCTGATTCTGCAACAATGCAACGGATACATTATTTAAAGGTGCCTTGGTGCAACATCATAACAAAGGTGAAAATCAATCACCACAAAATGCTTACTTAAGCTGATTAAATTTGCAAGAGAAACAATGCTCCATTTGAAGGTGATGCTTATATTGCATAGACATTATTACGTCTATGATGCAAGAGCTTTCCTTGATTAGCAACACATCGCCCAGTCTGTGCAGGTTACACTCACCGATGAGAAAGGTTAAACCTCTGCACCAGCCGCCGGCCATCTGCCAGCCAGATCTGGAGACAAGTGATGGGCAATGCTTCGTCCAGCTCCACTGGAGGGACTGGAGGGCCAGAGCAATCTTCGTGGATCGACCGAGACCTGACCACAACTCTAGGTGCCACGCTGACCAAGGAAAGACGTCCGGCATCAATCGTTCACAAAAAAAATGTATTTCCCAAATTCAGTTTATTGGCATTACAGCATCAGGCAAGACATTTTAATCAGAAACGTACCATTTTAAGATAGTAGAGTGAGGAAGCCACCTAGTGGATTTCTACTGCACTAACAATGTCAAAATGTGTTTCATATTGCATATCTAATACTGTCCAACTCTTTTGAAATTTTCTTTTCACACATTGCCATGCTTTAAGTGATCCCGGGATCAAACGATAGTTCTGCATTACACAGGAAGGGAGAGAAAATTCTGGTAACAAAGGGCCTCATTTGTCACGCTGGATACAAAGGAATTTAATCAAATTTAATCCTTTCATATTTACTTCCCTAAAAATTCGGCTTTCTTGGAAACCCTGGAAACCTTGGAAATTCTTTCCATTCTATAAGAGCTCCTGAATTTGTTAACATTTCCCTATAAGGACGCCATCTAACATGAACCTCGATGGATATGCTTTAAATTGTACAATTTGTAATCGTTTTAGAGTTCCTGCAACTTTGTACGTAGACATACAATGCTGTCATCCATCCATCAATCCATCCATCCAATCCCAAGCCACTTGATCCTATTCAGGGTTGCGGGGGGCACCGGAGATGATCTCAGCTGACTTTGGGTGAGCGGTGGGGTACACCCTGGGCAGGTCGCCAGTCCACCGCAGGGCCAACACAGAGGCAAACAACCATTCACACTCATTCACACCCATGGGCAATTAAGGGTAGCCAGTCCACCTAATGTGCATGTCTTTGGACTGTGGGAGGAAACCGGAGTACCCAGAGGAAACTTGCAAACTCCACACAGAAAGGCCCCAGTCGAAAGAACCTTCTTGCTGTGAGGCAATGCTAATCACTGCACCACCGTACTGCATGTTGTTAAGACATGAACCATTCCATTTAATAACATGTTTCTAACTACACTACATACATTTCCTTTTATATCCTAAGATGGAACACAGAAGACGTTACGAAACACACCCATTCAAGAGAAGGCATGAAAGATGGCCCGTGGCGAACCTATTATGCATGACTTCCAGAAAGACATCCCAGAGGAATCCCACGCAGACACGGGGAGAACATACAAACTCCACACAGAAAGGTGCCCTGGGGATCGAACCCAGAACCTTCTTGCTGTGAGGCAACAGTGCTAACTAGTACATCCCCATGCTGCCCCAGTGGTCTTATTTAAAGAAATATTAAATATGGGAAAAATTAAAGAAAGCAAGTCAACCCATTTATAACTGAAGGCAAATAAGCTCCATTTGTCTTGGCTTATTCGTTTAATGCTGGGCAACGCCAGGAGAAAGTGACCAGTCTGGTACGTCTCAGTGGACAAGGTCCCGTACACCCCCTCGTGTGTTGCGTGTCATCATCAGGCATCCCAAATATATCAGGGTTCCTTCCAACACATGCCCTGCTGCTTTTCCAACATGACATTGAAGAGGGCGTATTGCTATGGGAGAAGCCGAAAAGTGCCTGAGGTGGACAGCGTGGGCTGACAGTCACCGAGACACTTACAATTAATCATAGCAGGTTCACTGTGTGATGTCCTTGATCATCTTGGTACAGTGTAGATTTCTTCTTTCTCCATTTTCATGTCAAAGCATTTTGTTTGACCTTAATTTCCTACACCTACTGCAAGATTTTGGCATAAACGTGAGTCAAAACACCTTCCATTTCTGCCCTTCAGAAATTCCTTATCGTTGACCATTTTGTTCTTGTTTTGCACTTTCAGCTAACTGGGACATTTAACTATTTTGTTAAGTCACTAAACGCAAACAAGCTACGTCTTGAATGTGCCCTGTACTTAGCTTTTTTCTGTGCATATGAGTGGGAGGAAAATCACTGTTCCTGAAACTTGTAAAGCAGATTTTTTTAAAACACAGAACAAAAAAAAAAAAAAAAAAAAAAAAAAAAAAAAA
>JAQLOM010000020.1:5194207-5205985 GCA_030068315.1 Chrysichthys thysi
GAAGTGGCTTACACAGCAACTTTCACTTTTCATCCGCTGATGAAATACAGTGCATACTGTTTTATTTCGATTTAAATGTTTTTTTAATGTTTGAATGAACATTTTAGTGTAGTGTGGTCAAGTTATATTTTATATTCTAGAGTCCCACAAAAGCCAAAAAAAAAATCTGCGAATGAAAATTTGAAAATCCGCGATGCACTGAACCCGCGATAGGTGGACCGCAGTATTGCGGGATTTCACTGTACATAGCAAGCATATATTGGGTGCCTACTACCTGATTGTTTCTGGAGTAAGTTCTGAGTATGCAATCGAGTAGTAAGGACACAGTTCGAACATACCCCGCCTCCATCTTACCTGTATTTTGACCCGGATGTTCACAGATGACTTATTAAAAAAAGCAAAAGCGAAGAAAAACTATTTCTGGAAGTGCAGAAATGTTTCATCTGTTACTGATTTGTATATCACCAGAGACTCTACTTGGAAGCCGCAGCGACCCAACTTTGTTTCGGCCCGCCATCATTGTATTTTGTGCATTTGATATAAAATAGTCCACTTCTAATCCAAAGCACATGAACCCTGTAAAGCTATAAGAAAATGTCTGTTCCAGTCTAATTAAAAGAGCAGTTACCATACAGACATTATAATGAAAAAATATTCCATTTACTGGATTAATATAAGGTGATGTCTGTAATATTAGTCCATCATCATTAACCTTATTTGAAAGTGCACTGAAATGCACAGGGCAGTAATACATTATAGACTTCTAAAGAGATTTTAAATAGATTTGTGCTGCTCTCTGTTGGCCTGCACTGGAGTAACAGCCATCCTAGCTATACAGTCATATTGTTTTTACACGGCAGAGAGCAGATGTTCTTAATTTTATTGTCATTTATATTAATTTGCTTAGCTTTCAGCTTTTTGTCTGTTGTATCCCATTAAATGGGCAATATTTCAGTCATTAACCAGCATACACTGCAAATTTTTGTTTTAATAAGATTGTCTCAGTCCATATAAACTACTTTATGCCATTTTACTGATGCTGAAAATGTCCATTTAATTCTAATTCAGTTTTTTACCTCCTAAGAAACTGCAAGGGTTTCTGTCAGCAGAATGTTTATATAATATAGCAATATTCTCATTCCTCTGGCATGTGTGGGGGATTTATTTTTTATTTTTTTAAATTGCTGCGTGCAATAGCATTGACTCTCTCCCTCATGCATATTTTATTTTATTTTTTTGTAACCACGCATTTCAAAAAATATTTTAAAAATTGTTTGTTGTTCTTCACACTCTGTTCATCAAAATGTATGTCAGCTTCTTTCCAGCACTGCGTTGTAACAGTTATGGGAATACTGCACTGTTGCTGTGCTCTGCAGGGATATGCCAATTTTCTTGGACAATTTTATTATTTTATTCAGAGGCATATGTCTCTTTAAAATTTGTTCCTGTCAATGGTCCTTGTGTTCGAGAGCCATGATGGATAAACAAAAATGTCTAACACACAGCAAAAACTTTTAATCTGTCATTGTGTAAAATGTGACAATGTTTGGTTAAAATTCAGAGTCTAAAGGTGAAGAAGCAGAAATCTCACTGGATTAACAGATCTAACAAGTGTAATGCATGGTTAATTTCGTCAGTTAGTACAGATATTTGCAAATTATATTGAACAAACCTGTAAATGAAAACACACAAATGAATTTCTATATGATGGGCAAACCTGATCTGTGACCAGTGCTGTACTGAACTTTATTGTAAACATGTTTTCTGTCTTTCATACCATGGGCATCATAATGTGACCGGTCTCATTGAGAATAACGAACACCCACATCCATGAGCTTTTGAGCCCCCTGCTCACCACAACAGTGCCGCTTTGCAAATCAGAGTACAGGCAGACATGATTTTTCTTTTTTAGTTTTCTCACTGATCTCATGTGGATGTAGGCCAGCGGTTTCAACCTTTATTCAGAAAGAACTGGTGTGGGTGCAGGATTTCATTCCAACCAAGCAAAAACCACTCCTGAGTCTATTGAAAGCCAAGCTCAACTGATTAAACAAGTCGAATCAGGTGTGGCTTCTGCTTTATTGGGAAGGAAATTAAAAACCTGCACCCGCACTGGTCCTTTGCAGATAGGTTTTGACACCCCTGACGCAGGGTGTAACAAATGCCTGAATATACTGGGTGTTGGAATACCAGTGCACACCCCTGTTGCTGTGCACATGTTGCATAGCATTGTAATGGTTATTGCCATGTACAGATTGCACAGTGATCTGCTTTGATCTGTCATGAAGTAACCTGTGTCTGTGTGTTATTTCTTTCCTTCTGACTCAGGTCTGCCTATCAGCAGCCAACCTCATACCGACCACGGCTTTTGCTAACAGGGCCTCAGGGTTCGGGACAGAGCACACATTTGGCCCCTGCTCTCCTCCATCACCTCAGCAAGTTCACTGTGCACTGCCTCGACCTGCCCACTCTCTACTCTGTCAGTGCCAAGACCCCAGAGGAGTCCTGCGCTCAGGTCAACACACACACACGCACTCCGCTGTGTTTCAGCCAGTTTTATTCCATTGTGCTCTTTTCACAGCAAGGTCTTTGTTCAGCTTGGTGAATGAAATTGGTAGAGCCTGGGTCTTGTATAACCTTCACAAACGTTCATATTTTAATGAAAATTGGTTAGGAGTTCACTGTTTCATGAGCGGTTACGTGTCGTTGTCGAAGGAAGGATGTCATTTCACATGAAATGTACTATTTGGCAATCATGGTAGTAAATGACTAATTCAAGAGTTGCTTGCAGATGAGGTGGAACTTTTAGTTAGAAGATTTACTTTTATTCAAATTAAATCCATGAAAAAAAAGTTTTGCTGTCATAAAAAAAAGGCTTTGTGTGCTTGATGTCCATTAGCACTAGATGGAATCTTTTACAGATTCCCAATAGCATTGTGTGACAAATAGGAGTCTGGAGATAAGACTGGATCTTTATTTATTGAGCACTCAGAGTAGATCAATACAGCCTTATAGTCAGTCATCAGTCTGTATAGGGGTGGAGGGAGGGTGATAAGTTTGTTCTGCTGAGTGAATGCCTTCATTTAGAACATGCTCACAAACACAGACTGAACTTTAAAGACTGAACAGAACAGGCATAGTGGAACACAGAAATAAAATAAAATGGATTCAACGACAACATCAGAAAAATTAGGGCTTTATAATCTTAAAGAAATGTGGATGATCATTTTCTATATCCTGCTGTATTGGTAGTCTTGTGTAGTGACTTGTTGATGTCTAATTATAGAGTATATACATTTCATATATTTTTGTCAATCCTGTTATTTAAGTTGGCCAAAACCTTAAAGGTACTCGCCATTTCACAAGGGTTGTAAACCTCAGGCTTCCACACGATATGATTTCAATTTTATGAAGTAACAGTTCATTCAAAGCAATGATGTGAGTTCAGTTTTAGTAGCCTCCAATCAATATGACCAACTTTGTTCCCAACCTGCAGGCCTACCTTAAATTTGCAAATGTTACTGACCTCGATGAGGACTATTTTGAAAGCATAATATTTATGGGCAAATAACCTTGCTCGCCTATTTACAAATCATCTTAAAAACATGGATTATTTCCATATCAGTTATCTGTTCTATTTTAATAATAGTTTTTAATAAATTATTATTGATAGCAATTTATGATTCAGTTCATTGATTTGATTTAATTTCGATCATTTCCTTTTAAATAAACACATCTGCGTTGTCAGACTTTCACACCCATATTCTCATCTGCAGAGGCTTCTCACTTAGTCCCTGTTTTGTGTTTTGAAAATGTTTCTAAAGGTACTTGTTTTTAAATTATACTGATGTGGAGACATTTGTGTGAGGATGGACAAATCGTATATTAATGGGGCAAGTAGAAGCTCCAGGGTGCTGCTCAGTCCAGTGTTAGTTGTTCTTGTTACTGAAAAGTGTGTGTATGTATGTGTTTGACTCTAGGTGTTTCGGGAAGCACAGCGGAGCTTGCCAAGTGTAATCTACATGCCACACGTCAGTGATTGGTGGGAGGCCATAAGTGACACGGTGAAGAGTACCTTCCTCACACTGCTGCAGGATGTTCCCTCCTTCACCCCGCTGCTCGTCCTTGCTACGGCTGAGATCAGCTACCAGCAGCTCCCCGAAGAGGTGACCACACCACCTCATTTATTTTGAACCTTCCTTGTTTTTCTTCTCAAAGTGTTTCATTTTGCCAGAATTTGATGCACTACCATGTTTAAGGTACAGAAGGCTTATTCTATTTTATTTATATATATATATATATATATATACACCTGTGTAGAAGTTTTGAGGGTTTAAATATAGTTTGCGCAAAGCTTTTGATCCTCGGTTCTTATTCCTGGCTCTGCCAAATTAGTTTGCGAGGTACAGCATTTGTGCTTGGTGGAAGTCTGTGCTCAACCGTGCCATACATCTTAAAATCCAATACATGACAGTAAAATTTAATATTGACAAAACATAGCAAATGTAGAAGCATGATGCCTCCAAAGGTATCCAGACATAAAAAGTGGTTGCAGTTTCTGGTTTGTACAACATAGAAGAGTCGAACATTGTCCTTGGTCTGCGCTCTTGGAGTGTTCTTCTAATTTCTGTTTGTTACTCAAAATCCAAACCAAATGTACGAATGTTGGGAACCTCATTTAGTGCCAACGATTTCATAAGAAAAAGGAAGTATGTGTGATCAAGTACATTGTAAGAATTATTTCCATCCTTCTGATTTTGCAGTTAATCTTGTAAATGTTGGATTAGCATAGTTTTGTTGATCAGCGAATACCAGAATGTAAACACACAGGCACAACATTTATGCACAGGTTTTTAGTGATATTAGATATAAAGATTAATGCAATTTAAAAAAAAAATGTATATCATATAATTTTTTTTGTTACATTTCTCTTTACATTTTTTATACCACTTCATCATCTTAGTCAGACTATTTACAGCTTATTAGGCTGCATGTAAATGGGTATAATGTTAAGCCTAAAATGTGGCTGTCGCAGAACCCCTGAATGATTTTGATGAAGCGCTATTACCAAGTGCTCCATCATTCTCTGTCCCTTCATTACACTGCACAACTCTGACAGCTGGAGCACTCTTAACGGAGTAGTAAAAAAAGAAAACGCCCAGACTTCTGCAAAGAGACGATTGGTAATGCAGCCAAGTTTTGTGCTTACTTCATGCAGCTGCATTTGGACGCAGTACTGAAGAAAGATAAATGTGTTTAGAGGTACTTTTGATTCAACTCCTTTATAATTTCAATGGATGGTGAATCGGCCTTTTCGGATATTTGATGAATGCCCTGTTCGAGTTATTTTGAAACAAAATCTATGCTAATGAAACAGTCATTTGGATTTATCTGTTTATATTCTGTTGATTAGATAGAAGAAGAGACAGCTGCAGATCGGTACAGGTTGATCTATAATACTTTCAGCTGGACTACTGAAAGTGTGAAAACATAAATTTCATTCCTCCCAGCCAATATTCCTTTCCTCCCCACAAAATAAATAAATAAGTAAAATAAATCCCATGTACCCAACTCCTGCAGCAGAGGGGGACCTTGTGCAACTCAAGGCAGATTTTCCACTGGAAAAGTACATGAGTAATCTATATTCTGCTTTCATATTCGCACTTTAAATAAATCAATTAAGTTGTCGTTTAGGTTTATGTTATCAGTATAACTGATGTGGGTGTGTGTAGACGATACGTACTGTAGCCTAATTTAAATTTTAAATGGCTTAGTCTTTGAAATGTATTTTGCTTAATCAAACATTTAACATCCCCACTGGACAGCTCCTAGTCCAGATTATTGATCAAAAGAGTTCATAGGAAAACCACAAAATGTAAGATATAGCAAAGATCTGTAACAGAGTTTTGTAAAGCTGCAAAACTTTCTTTTTTTTCCTCCTCCTTTGCTGAAGTTACAAAGCCCTGATTTGCATTTTTCCTCCGAAGTTCTTTCTCTTCAACACTTCTCATTTGTCTTCCCCATATATTCATACACACTTCCTTGACACTGTTTCCTCAATTCTTTTCTTTTTTTTTTGTCCTCTTTGATTTTTCCCCAGCCTTTGTCATATTCTGCTTTTCTATTTTTTTTTTTTTAAATCCATTTCTATTCTTCTACCAAGGACAACAGGGAATGCAGTCAGCTCACTGCTTTGAAAGAAACGCAGGAATGAGACACATGGCAAATATTCCTAACAGCAAAAAAAGTAGCTTCTCTGATTACGCCAACAGGGAGCTGCTCTGGCAGGGACATACTTTTTTTTTTTTTTTTTAAACCTCACAGGGAGCGTTTACGTTCCCTGAGAAGCTCATTCTGTGAGCTCAGGCTACCTAGAGTGTGTTGCTGGGGGTTGTGATTGGCTGGTGGTGAAGCTCTTGATCAAAGCCTGCTAGACGAAGCTGGGCCCACCAGGAGGTCTCGGTAATGCTACTAGAGAACAGACTGCTAATTTTATTGACAGAAGCCGCTTGTGCTTTCTCTACAAGGCGTGTTCATTAAAGCCTGCTTTACTCCCCAAAGGAGACCATGTTTTTAGGAGATAGTAGATTACCTCTTGGTCTCTCAGTGGCATGGGACTCTGTCAGTGACATTATATCTCCAATGCTTTAGTCAGACTACCACTTTGTCACCCTCAGAAGTCTATTGGAATGGATTTTTTTTCCTTCGATACCGTTAAAAATTCACAGGAAAAATTCAGCCTCTGATTATAACTCTTAGTAGTAAGTTTTTGCCATTAATGCTGAAGCCTACATTAGCATAACTTAATATCAGGTCTGACAGCATTTATCTTTGAGGTTAATGTGTTTTTGTTGGGGATGAATGATTTGCACAAATATATACCTAAAAGCAATTTGATTTGTATATTGTTTTAACAACAGATTTTATCTAATTGGACGTAGATGTTAAAAAAAAAAAAAAAAAAAAAAAAAAAAACGCTGGATCTAGGTCCAGATCAGGGTCAGTAACCCAAGCCATGGAGGGCCTTTGTGGGTGCAGGTTTTTGGGATGACCACTTAATCAGCCAATAGTGAAGCTGTTTAGAGCTGCGTGAGGAGTTTTTTTTTTTTTTTTTTTTTTTTTTTTTTTTTTTTAAATTGTTAATAGAAGGGTTGTCCCAAAAACTTGCCACCCTCCATGGCTCATTTTGCCCACCTCTGCTCTAGATGAATAAAACAAACAAACTAAAGGTAAACTGTAACTGCTTGCAAAAACATGACCAATATACCTTGAAAGGAAATGGACTCAAAAGGAAACCCCTCCTCTTTTGAATGAAACAAGAAAAATATAACCTTTGCTTGATTCACAATTTGTACATTAAGGTTTACAAAGAAAGTGTCAGGAACTGGTGTTTTACAAAAAAAAAAGGTAAAGATGTAGTTTAATACCATTGACTATCCTACTATGTTACCTCACCCTAGCTTTTATTACCTAATTTTGAACAGCGAAAATGACCAAAATTTTCCGTAACAACTGCACACTCTTTGTGTTTGTCTAACACATGCTCTTACGATGAGCCCTGGAGTGGCTGGGAATTGTGTAGTGCTGAAATTTGATCGTTTTAAATTTAAAATCAGTCCATGGTTTGAAAGCCCTTTCAAAGCATCTTCAATGGAGTTGCACTATCCTTATATTGACTCGCCTTGCTGAGAAAGCCCTCTCTTAATCTGGGTGAGGGTGTGCCCCTACACTTCACATGGCATAACTTCCACTCAGAGGCAGAGAGGATTGTGGGTTGGAGATGTGTGTGGAATTGCAAGGAGGTTTTCTGTCAGTGACAGTCCATTTTAGGTATTGATCGTAATAGGTGCCGGAGCTCTTAAAGGAGATGGTGAGCTTTTAGATTTTTAAGAGATCTATTAGTGTAGAGAGCAGAAGGATTGTCACAGGTTTAGCTGGCAAGAGTTTGCAGGGTCACTTGGCTTCTGGCATGTTCAGCATGCCAGCTGTCCTCTCTGCAGTGCTGCACCTCAGGGGTGAGTACTCATTCTGCCTTAGATAGGAATAATAAAAACCACCTCTCTGTCAGTGCTTCCTGCTTCCTGTTTTGGAGAGGAGAACCAGATGCCAGTCTTGTGCCTTATGTTTACATCTGTAGTGAACGTAGGTGGCAACAGTGCAGTCAGGGTGTATACTCACTGAGCATTTTATTAGGAGCACTATACCAATACTTGGTAGAACCTCGATTGGATCTCAAAACACCATCAGTTCTTCATGGCATTGATTCTACAAGATGCTGGAAACAGTCGTTTGAGATTTTGGTCCAATTTGACATGATTGCTTCATGCAGTTCCTGCAGATTTGTCAGGCACACTTTCATGCTGTGAGATTTCCGTTTTACCTCATCCCAAAAGTGTTGTACTGGATTCAGATCCGGTGACTAGGAAGATGACTGAAGCGCACTGAACTCATTGGTATGATCATGGAACCAGTTTGAGACTTTTGTTTTGAGAAATGGTGCATTATGTGGGAAGTAGCTATTAGAAGATGGTGTATTGTGGCCATGGAGGGATACACATGGCCAGCAGCAATATTAGGCCGTGGCATTCAAGCGATGATTGATTGGTATTAATGGGCCTAAAGTGTGCCAAGAAATCATTCCCCATGCCATTACACCACCTCCACCAGCCTGGACTGTTGACACAAAGCAGTTTGGGTCCATGGATTCACGCTCTTGGAGCCAAATTCTGACCTTACGATCTGTGTGCCTCAGCATAAATCAAGGTTCATCACACCAGGCTACATTTTTTCCAGTTTTTAACTGTCTAGTTTTGGTGAAGCTGTGCCACTGCACCCTCAGCTTTCTTTTCTTGTCTGACAGAAGTGGAGCCGGACATAGTCTTCTGCTGTTGTAGCTCATTCGCCTCAAGTTTCACCATATTGTGCATTCTGAGATGCATTTCTGCTCACCACAATTGAACAGAGTGGTTGAGTTGCTGTAGCTTTTCTGTCAGCTTGAACTGTCTGCAGAGCTGCAGCCCATTGGATGTGTCTTTATTTATTTATTTATTTAATTATTGTTGCACCATTCTGAGTAAACCTGCATTACTATTGTGCATGAAAATCCCAGGAGATCTGCAGTTATAAAAATCCTTTAACATGCTCATCATGCCTCAGTCAAAATCACCAAGATCACATTCTTTTGCCATTCGGATGGTAGATTTCAGCATTACCCAAAGCTGTTGGGCCATATCTGCATGCTTTTATGCACTGCACTGCTGTCACGTGATTGGCTAATTAGATGAAGTAATAGGTGCACAGGTGTTTGTGTATGTGCAGTTGTTTAAGATTGGAGACAATAATTCAAAATCCTCAAAGGTGTTGCACATAAGCAGTAACCTCTTATGATGTTTTAATTGAGATTTGCAGCGCTCATGTTTAACAGCTTAACATCTGTGCTGTTTTGTTGTTTGTAAATTTTGGTGCATTACGTGTTGCTTTATGTTCCTTCCCTTCAGTGGTTAGTAAGTTCAGGAAGTTGGTTTTGAAATCTGCAAATGGTTCTGCTGGTTGTTTCTCTGACTGGATTTGCCTTTCAGAAGAAGCAAGCATGTTAGTTTGTTTATTTATTTATTATTTAAAAAAAAAGTTTTTCCTCTATTTTGTCTTTGATTTGGCCTTGGTCAGTTCCTGCCCACCAGCCGCCTGTCCCCATCATGCGGCAGCTACCAACCAGGAAGAGTGAGAGCTAACGTGTGCTTCCTTCAAGACTGGTCCTGTTCTATAAGCATCTTGTACTGTGCCTCTGGCTAGTCAGTCTCTGTAGCATTCATCAAATGAGAGAGAAAATCGTTACTGCTGTATATAAGTGTTGCATACTTATTTTCTTCCATGCAGAGTTTCAACCGTAGAGGAATGAAAACCGAAACAAGCCTACCACTAGTACAAAGGAAAAGGCAGCATACCTGGAGAATTTTCAGTATTTTGAGGCGAGTGGTTTCTCAGTAAATAAAATAGAGATCTGTGTAGAGACCGATGACTGTGTGAGTCCTGTCCTTCAATAAAAAGAACCAGTTCCCTTCTCGGGAAAGATGTTGGCAGAAGATGCCTCCCATGTGTACACACAGATGTAAAGTTCTTTGCTCACGTTGTATTGAAGAAACAATAGGTTTCCATGCCAATTCTCCAAAACAGCTGGAGAGACGGGCACTTGACATGAGATTTGAGGACAGCAAGCCTCTACTGAGGTAGAGAAACAAATTCTATTTCATCAAGCCTCTCTTTCTTAGTAGCCTGATAAAACCTGAATGGCGCATGCAATTAGTTAAGTCAGCAAGCGTGGGTGGCTAGCAGGCGAAGTGAAATTGCTAAACCGAGCATATTTCTCTGAATTCTAAGGAGCAAATGTGGTCAATTGACAAGACCATGATATCGAGGTCATGTGAAGTGAATGTTTTCCAAGAAGTGCAAGGTCTTCTTTGGCATTTGACGCACACTCTTGTCTGTTAATCCATACTTCATCTTTTTGTTCAGGTTCTGGTACTCGTGTCTCTCCCTCAAGTTTGCCAAGTGAACAGGAGGATTTTGGTGGCGATCTTTTCTGTGTTCCTCTGTCGGCAGGGCCTGACATAATGCAGTACAGAACATGCTGCATCAGCAGAAGCCGTATATAGTTTTAGGGCATGGGACGAACGAGTTTATTTTACTAAGGAATGTGCAAAAGAACAATGACACTCGAGGTTAGCTGTGGGGATAATGGCATTTCAGGGTATGTAGTTGAACTATGCTGTGACTGAGGTGTGATAGTGGAGCAAAGAATAGGGCTTGGCCAGGGCCAGCGCATAACTGATGTATGGTTTTGATCTATAGAGATCGGCACATGTATGCAGATCGCCACTAGGTGGTGCCCGCCGACCAATTTTGGCACCCTCGGCAACTGCCTAAGTTGCTTATGCCTAGCACCAGCTCTGAGCTTGGCAATTTGAAGATGATCTCAGTATTATAAATTTTGTAACAATGTTAACAATACTTTAGTAATAGAACTGGATGGACACTTAAAATCTAGTTGAATTCCAAGAGTTTTATTTCCCTTCCTGGCCATGTTGCAATATTGTATTCTTTTTGTCGCAGTATTGTTAAAATTTTCAAATCTTATCAGAAGGTGTGTCGTAATTTTATGCATCATCATGGTTTGGAGAGTAATTCCAGCTATAACATAAATGCTTAACAGTCATCCATTCATTATTGTTTCTATAGTAGCAGCTCGAACACAGGAAGCTGTGTACCCCATGCAGGCAGGGGGCAGATCAGGGGGTTAAGATGTTGATCCAAGCACCGTCAAGTTGCCACTGCTGGGCCCTTGAGCACGGCCCTTAACCTCAGATGCTCAGTTGTATAAATGAGATAAAATTGTAAGTCGTTCTGGATAAGGACTTCTGTCAAATGATGGTAATGTAATGTAATGCACAACGTAGTCTGAGCCTAACAATAAACTGTTTGGTTTTATTTACTAAAAAAAAAGGAAAAATTTTTCTTTACCAAGAAAAACATGTAGTCATTGATCTGATAAAGGTGGTTGTTTTTGTTGTTTGTTTAAGGCAGGGATCTCAAACCTGTCCAGAAAGGGCCGCTGTGGGTGCAGGTTTTCATTCCAGCCAAGAAGAAGCCACATCTGAGTAACTGAAAACCAAGAACAACTGATTACACTGGTGGAATCAGGTGTGTCTCCTGCTTGATTGGAATGAAAACCTGCACCCACAGCGGCCCTTTCTGGACCGGTTTTAGACCCCTGGGTTAAGG
>JAQLOM010000020.1:5206085-5225900 GCA_030068315.1 Chrysichthys thysi
ACAACTGATTACACAGGTGTGTCTCCTGCTTGATTGGAATGAAAACCTGCACCCACAGCGGCCCTTTCTGGACAGGTTTTAGACCCCTGGGTTAAGGTTATGGTTTGGGAATGTTTAACTTCCTTAACTTGTTCAGGTAGTCCTTAATTTACGATGGAGATGCGTTCAGCCATACCCACCGGAAGTCGAAAATATCATAAGTCGAACAACTGTGTTGAACCACTTAGCCTACCTTAGATATCTCAGCTTAGCTTAGCCCAGCGTATGTAAACAGGTTGAAATTATATGTTTATAATTTGTTTTTCCAGTTTGAGACTTCAACATCTCAAATGTTCTTTTATTTGATTAGTTAAAATATTTGTGCTCAGACCACAATCCCATTTAAGACGATAGCACAATTTGGAAGTGTGTGTATTGTGGGTACTGTCGCTTTAAGAGTTCCGTCAGCCTTTGTTTACTTCCTGCTTGAGGCAGAGGGGTGTGTTCGTGCTGAAAATAAATTGTAAAATTTTAATATGATGAAGTGAGTTTGTGTGTAGTCCTGTTGTGTTGTTTTAGTTTTAAGGAATATGTAGTTATATTATCAGTTGAACTTCAGTTGTTTTAATATTTATTTTGTAGAGCTTTTTGTCATGCTTCATGGTGCTACGTGCTCTTTATGTGCTCGGTTAAGAGAGAGACCGATATTTCATGCTGTGGAACGAGTTAACATTTAAGCGAGATTTCTTTTAAATCACATTTCTGTCAAAAGAGAGAGTTTGTCAGATAGATCTACAGACGTGTATGATGTGGGCCACAGCACTGTGCCTCGAAGCTCCATCCAGCCGTGACACCCCGCTACACAAATACTGAGCTCCGGCTACAGACAGCTGCCACTGAAGCTGCCCCGTTAATAATCACAAACAAACCCGAGGTAATGCGCTGCACAGTACACCGATACACAAGGTAACTCTGAGTTATGGGAGAGACTGTGGCATTTCTGAGCGTCATCTGAACATCCGCGTACATCATATGCTCTTGTGCTGGCCTGTCAGTGATGCCTGCCCGTGAATTTTAAATATTTTCTAAATATTTTACAATTTTTACAGGTCACACTCATCATCGTAACTTCGAAAAATCGTAAGTCGGTCATCATAATTGGGGGAGCACCTGTATTAACTTTCAGAAAGCAAAGGAAAAGCTAGTGAGGGACCGACTGTTTATTGGTGCTATAGCACTGATCATATAAACTTCCTTGTGTCACTGATGTCCACATTGTCAAATATAACTATAATCCATTAAAATTTGCAACGGCATTATTTACTACATTAACAATTGTAATTCTTGACAAATCACTGTGGTATAAGTGGAGTAACTTGTAATGGACCAGACTGTTATATGAAAATAATGCACGCTGGAGTGCTCACACCATCTCATCATGTGCTGGTGTTGCGTTACCAGCATGGTACGTCCAGTGTTATTCTGTATGTGAATATTTTGGCACCACCAAGTTTTCAGATTTCTAAACATCACTGTGATACTCTGATGGCATACCAAAGATGTTGGACATTTGCCAAATAGGGTGATCAGCCATGTGAACCTTTCTGCCAGCCATGCTAGGCAGAGTGCTACCTCCGTGCTATATAAGCTGAGTCTCAGGTGAAATGCCTCTGTCTGTGCCAGATGTGAACATGTGGTATATAGGATTTATGTGATCTTTAGAGTTCATTATAGCCAGATTATTACCACAAGGCTACAGTATTCACCCCAGCAACATTACAGAAGGGACAGTTAGGACACCAGTGAAGCAGCACTCATTCGCACATAGATGGATCTGCACAGTGGGCTTTATTGACTGAATTAATATCATGTATCCAGCAATAACTGTAAAATGGGACTGGGGTCATAAAAGAAATGCTTCCTTCGTGACCAAGCAGAAAGCAGAGCCTGCCAGCGTTGGTTTGTCATTTAATGTCCAGCGCCCTTTACTTTTATAGGTGTTTTTGCTGATCTTTGCATTTTCTCACTCTCCGTGAGGCCCATCTCACCCCTCTTTTTATCTCATTGTAATTAAATCCTCTTTGGAACTGTCCTTCATTAGGACTCTTAAACATTCTGATTTGACACGTATTGTAGTATCGTAGTAGCTGATGCCTGAAATTTCTCTCATTTTATGCTATATACAGTATTGTGCTCCAAGTCAGACACTATCCATTTTTTTTTCAATCAAATGGCCATTCAGTGCTTATTGTCAGTACACTGCTTATTCGGGTATTCGATTGGTTTATTATGGCGTTCCACAGTCTGTTATTTCTGTAAAACAGACCGTCGCTATGGACCACGTCATCAGCGGAAGCAGTAAAATAATTTAAGTCAATAAAATGATATTAAATCAATATTTTTAAAAGGTTTGCTTTCTTTTGTAAGTTGGCATGTAATGAGTAGGATAATGAACAGCAAGGTGGCCATTACTGTTAAGTAAACCCTTTCGGGGTGATTCAAGACAGTCGTGCATAACCCTGTCGGGGTTTATTTCACAGTAATGACCGTCCTGCTGTACATTATCCCTTACTTAATTATACATTATTAACAGTAATGATGGGGAAAATGTACAGTGGGTTAATTCCATTTCAGTCAAGTATGTGATTGGGATTTATAACAGAAATGAACAACAATGATTGGGGAAAAAATATTTCTTTAAAAAAAAAAAAATCACACAAAGGTCTTCAACAGTATATAAAGAGCAAAACATCAAAATATTTTATTGCTGATATTGAAATTTAATATTGACCTGCATAACGAAGTACTCTACTGCATGGCTGAAAATATTAAAGTGCTGTATATTTTCCCCATCATTATTGTTTGCTACCAAGCAATTAAAGAGTAAGCACTGAATAACCATTTTATTGAATACAAAAAGGCGGTAGTGTTTGAGGTTTGCGTGGGATTGTATACACCCATGAAGGAGCACACGTCCATTTGAGTTTTGCCATGGAAAATCCTCTGGAAATACGACATGATTATAAAGAGGCCTTTTGTATAATGAGCTGAACAGCATGCTACCCTTCACTAGCAGTGAGGAAAGGATGCTTGACCTACAGTGGGGGGAAAAAGAATGAAAAATGGAAGAACGCTGTACAAGGGAAAAAATGATCTGCAGGTGTTTAGGGTGAGTCAGTTTGCTCCACTTTTATGCAGCTTGTTGCTTCTTTTTATGAAGCCATAGTAATTCCTTTTCTCCAGCTGGCTCCCTTAATGCATTGTGTGATTCTCCAAAGCTTTCTTCATTGCGGTCTTGTGTGCATATTAAATTTCTGAAGGCATAGGTTCTTTCCTTTCGAGGTATGTCAGTTTTACTGAGAGGGAGGCAGGTGTAAAGATTTCACTCTTGTTTCCAATCCTGCTTGTCGCTACTTTCTGTTCCTGATTTGAGGCATAAATCGGTAATTGTTTCATTGTTGTTAATCATTCAAAATATGTCATGAAAACTGCAAAAAATGTAAGTAAGCATTACTTTTCATTACATTGCAGTCATTTGGCAGACTCCCTTATCCAGAGCGACTTACATTTATCTCATTTTTATACAACTGAGCAGTTGAGGGTTAAGGGCCTTGCTCAAGGGCCCAGCAATGGCAGCTTGGCAGTGCTTGGATTTAAACTTCCGATCAGTAGCCCAACGTCTTAACCCCGTGAGCTACCCCCTGCCCCTTTGTCAGGGCAGAATGACTTTTTCTACTGCTTAGGTGTTTAAAAGTAGGATACCACCTGAGAACAGTTTTATTGATACTGTCACTGTGGTGGTTTTTATTATTTTTTATTTTTTTCAGCTTGTATGAAATAAACGCAAAAGTTTATGGGCATTTATTGAGTTTAATATTTGCCCTTGGGTGAATATGCTTTAATTCATCTGTTTTTGTACGGGACAATATAAACTTGTTGCCTCTGGTACATAGACGTTAGGTTGGAAATGCTGGAATGTGAAATGATTCAGGGCTATGTTAATGTTCCTCATATCGTCAACTCTATGTATTCGTGATTGTAACGTCAGGAATTCTAGCTTGAGAGTTTTGTCACAGAGCTCTTTGCCCTGCTGGTGCGCTGCTAAGAAGGTTTGATCTGTAAGCTTTAATTTTGTTCAAAGGTTTCCATTTATTTATTAAATATTCTATGTGTGTGTGTGTGTGTGTGTGTGTGTGTGTAGGTAAAATGCATCTTCAGTCACTCCTATGGTGAGGTGGTGTGTCTGACAACGCCTGGGGAGGAGGACCGCAAAATGTTCTTCAGTGAACTCCTGCTAGTGCAAGCAGCCAGACCACCACTCCGCCCGAGAAAAAAAGGTATGACGATGTATGCACATCTGTATAGATGCACTTGTGCAGATTTAAAACAGTTTCTTCACTGCTGCTTTTTTTCCCTCAGCATTTGAAATAATGCACTGTCAAAGTTTAGTATCATCACTTGTGCGCTGTCAGGTCTGCAGCTTGAGTCTCAGTATTTCTGTTTAGTAGAGTCTCCTAAATCTCAGCATGTGTACCATCGGCATTGGAAAACGGCTCCCTCTTCCAACTGCTGTGTCACTGTTGATTGGGTGTGTTGCCATAGCTTCAAATTGGCTGATTGGATTTATTACTAGGTTGACTGGAGAGTAAAAGGATTTCACATACCACACACTGTCCCTCCAGCTGCTAAACGTGCCCTGAGCTAGGAAGTGGAGCTGGGAACGACCATCAAGGTCTTTGTGTGAGAGAAGGGCTGTATATGGAAATGTACTGTAGGTTAGTCTTGAACAAATGGACATGCTTTGAACCTTGCTGTAGTATGTTTTAATCAAATCTTACTGGCTTTGTTTTGTTCATTATAAGTGATAGCATATGTTAAGCCTTTAACACACCTTATTGTTAATGCAAAGACAATAGTCACTCATTTAATGCTCTTCACACCTGACACCTGGAAAACACAACCATGTACATGTTTATCTAACATGCAGTGCTGAAGCATACTCCTGGGCTGTGTGCGCCGCATTCAGGAAAACATAACAGGGATATGGAAAACTCCAAGTTGAAACCAAAAAAGAAAAACCCTAAAAAAACCAAATAAAAACAGTCTCATGCAGTTCTGAAACCTTGGCTGCGTGTTTAGCAGCTTTGCAAGAAATTGTGAATTAAAACACATCAGCTGCCTTTGTACATTTTCACAACAGCAGTATTAGCCGAATTGAAAAATCCCCACTGTTTTCTCTGGTTTTCATTTATAGCTCACTACCCAGCCTCTAAATCGATGCATTTACAAGACTTGATTTTCACTGATCTCTCATAGGTGTCAGGTAGACAAGCGTGCTTGTGTAAGATGAACAGCACAGAATCCTCTTTTGACAGTGTGAGAAAGACATAAACCCCAGTCCTTAACTGGTGTCCAAGGTCAACCCCCAAATGTTGTGTAAAATGGACTAACTGAGCATTACTTTTCGCTTGAAGTTAGAACGATCAGAAGCTTGCAGGAGCAGCAAGAGCTGGAAGCTGGAAGATTCCTTGAAGCCTTTAAAACCTTATGTTCAGGAGCAGTTTGGCTTCCAGCTAAGTTAAGATATGGACAGCCAGTGAGTGATGGATCGATACATTACTGTGTGTGAAATCTGCCAAGTCTGTTTACCCCAGGGCTAATATTGCAAACACATGGTTAATTAGACCTGTACACATGTGCAAAGCAAACTCTCATCATACCCTCTACAGTGAAAGAGAACCGAAAGAGAGCCTTACTTCCGTTACCCAACACCTAGCTGAAGTTCGAGAGACATTGGCTCTTTAGTAATAGTTACACTTAGTGTTGGCGTGGCATGCTTTCCCCACAAATTACTGATGCTGAGGCTAGTGAGCTGGCTTCTGAGCAGACACTGTGCCCAAGGGCTGCTGCTAGCTATTCCCTCTGGCTATGAGAAGCTTCCTAAGTCGAGCATCAGCAGTTTTTCCCTTCCTCTCATGTCACTCCAGTATATGTACTTGTGTTAGTGTTTTTACCCTTTGATCATTTTAAGCTGGATTCCATTTCAGGTCTTGTACATTATTGGCTATCGCTATGCAAATACGACCGACTTTGAAATTTGAAAGTTTATAATCATTTAGTGGATGCACGTCTGCAGGGATAAAAATGTTTATGGTTGTGATAATTAGGATCAATGTTTGCCTTTCGTGCTGTGTAGTTTCCTTTTAAGTAGTGGCGCGATTAGCCCATTTATGCTACTTGTTTTGGGTGAAAATTCTATCCTCTGGCGAAATGTATATTGGTCATGCTGTGTTTCTAAATTTTTAAGATTTGCAGTTTGTTGCATCAGCAGTTAGTGGGCTTAGGTGATATACTGGAAAAACTGTGCATTACTGATGGATTTTCTTTACTTTCAGTACTGTTAATAAAAAGTAAAAATTTGCGTATTTTTGCTTTCATACTGAATGCCTCCTATGAACCTTATTTTTGACTTGTACCTTAAGACTACTGAAATAAAATCTGTTAAGATGGGTTTAGCCTGTGTTTTTAAGAGTAAGGTTATATATAAAGTGAAATGAGCAGATTTAAAAAGTATAAAAAGGGAGAAAATCTCCACAATCCTGTGAGGATTCAAGGAAATTCTAACAAACATTTCAGTACTGTTTGTGTAATAAACAATTACAATGCAAATCAGACAAATAAGCTCTCTTTACTCCTGAAGATTAAGGGCTTTATGGCATTTTAATGGAGTATCCAGAGTCTCGCATTCAGATTACTTTAGAACTGAAACGTGATTTTGGGAATGTGACTGAGAGCGCTTTTCTGTAAGGAGGTTGTTTAATATGTCATGATCTCTAATATTGTGTATAAAGTGGAATTAAAGTCTTTGTGTGTGCGTGTGTGCACGCAGTGTGTGATCTTGAGGTGCTGCCTCTGGTGGAAGACCCTGGCCCTCGGCAGCTCTCTCCAGAGGAGAAGAAGCGACTTGAGGAGCAGGAGGACAACACCCTACGCGAGCTCCGCCTCTTTCTCAGGGACGTCACCAGGCGGCTGGCCACCGACAAGCGCTTCCACATCTTTAGCAAGCCTGTAGATATCGAGGAGGTGTGTTAGACAATTTTCTCAACTGAGAATTATACACTAGGTTTACATACACAGTGCATACATTGTAGTTTTTCATAGGTAGCACTGTTACTCTGCGAGTGTTTCTTGACAACATTTCAGAACTGATAAAATCCCTCCGAATGAGTGGTATAATGTGTTCTCGCTTAATAAGCATATTCACTTTAACTTACCTACTGCTAGACTAGTGACACTCCTGTGAAATGGGCAGTGCACAAGGACAAATATAGTGCGGTGGTCATGATGATCACTGGCAAGTGACATCGAGAAGCACGCTATTTCTGCAGGCATAAATATTTTCTGTGCAACTTTTTTAGGTATCAGATTATCTTGAGGTCATCAGAGAGCCTATGGATTTGTCCACTATCATGACAAAGATTGACACTCACAAGTACACAACTGCAAAAGATTTCCTGAAGGACGTTGACCTCATCTGCAGTAATGCGTTGGAGTACAATCCAGACAAAGATCCTGGAGGTAAGGATAAAAAGTGGTTTATTTGTTTACTCGTTGCTAGTTTGTGTCTTTTAGTGAATGAATACCGGGGAACGTTGGATTGGGAGTAACTTGGTCAGTGAGTGTCTTGAAAGATGACCAGGAAGAATTTAATAAATTTTTCCTTGCTGTACGAGCGAGGCCTTGCAATAACGAGTAGTATGCATACGCTTCGTCTGCCGAGCCTCACGTGATCACAACTTCTCTCTCTCTCTCTCACTCACTGCGGGATTGTGGCTCACTCGTTTAGTCAACATCCGCACTAGCATAGAAAAAGACTGATTCTTCACTTCAAATGAGATCAGGGAGATGTGTAAAGTGTGGGAAAGAGTGCAAAACTTTGTAGAAAAGCACCACCCGAGTAAGTCTGTAGCAGTGCGAGCGATGAATCTGTTTATGATGCAGTGTTGCATTTCTGCGAATTCCTCAAAAGGAGGCAAAAGCAGCGATCATTGGATAGTTTCCTTGTTAAAGTCGCACGAAAAGGAAAAGATCCCAGTGAGCCGACAGACTGCAGTGATTGTGAGTTGTAGTGAAAGTCCTCTCCCTCACACCAGCCATGATTCTTTTTAAAGGTAAAGTGCAGGTGAATTTGTTGTCAGGTGTAGTGGGGTTGAATAACAAGAAACAGAAACTTAGTCAGAACCGGAGAAAGCAAATACGGGAATAGTAAGGCTTGGCAAGAGTGGGGAAAATGGTAACTAAATGCTCCGAGGCCTTGGCGTGCTTGGGTGAGTCTTTTTATAGCACCCGCAACAGTCCCAATCCGGCACACCTGTCACCACCCATGTGATGCACCGTGGCATTGTGGAGGAAAACCAGGAAGTCGTCTTTAGCGGTGTGAGTTCTCTGACATGCACCACTATTGGGAGTTCTCAGAACAGGTGCGCTGCACATGTGCTCCGTGCAGGCAAATTGATGACAGTTTTATGCATTTTTAATTTATATTTTGTATTAATCATTTTTATGTAAATATTCATGGGTTATGAAACGAATTATCTGAATTTCCATTATTTCTTATGGGGAAACCCGCTTTGATATACGAGTGATTTTGAATTACAAGCACTTCTCGAATTATGCTCCCAAGCCGAGGTTCCTCTGTACTTTGATGTATTAATAAATGAACTTTAATTTCAGATGGGTACTCCAACAGTAGAAAACATTGACAGTTATTCATCTCTAAAAAGTGAAGCCACCATAGATCTCGTACCCTTTCTGGCTGCAGTACAGCTTTTAGCCCTGCCCATCCCTGTGTTTTTCAGTGATAAAATAGTCTATTTTGTCCCAGGCACTTTTCTCATTTAAAATGTCTTTCCATCTACAGTGTCTAATTTGACAGGCTTTGGACAGCCTCGAGCAGAACTTCACCACAGGATTTACCATCGCATACACACTTTTAACTTTTCTGGTCACATACGCTTATATACTGTGAGCCATTTCTATTAAAAACGTTTAAAAAATTGAGGTTTTATAGGAAAAGCCTAGTTTAATCATTCTAGCTACCTATCCATATAGTTTGGTAGCTGCAATAACATCCAAGAAGTCAGCTATCCAAATTTGCACGAAAACATTTATTCATCAGTGAACATACATACACACACACACATGCACGCACCATCAAGAACATTAGGATAGATTTTATACAAGTAGGCTAGTTGGTTCACAGTGCCCTTGGAATAGCCGTATTTCACAAATAATGAGTTATTAATTATTTCGTGTTAGTCGTTATCAAACTTAGCAAATTTCCAGTTCATGTCCATGTGGTCAGTGTTGTTACTAGATGCACTGATGATATTGAAATATCTCTAGCTGAAACTGTTTAAGCTCTGAGGATGGAAGCATGTTTGATTGGGTCTTGGTGTAGGGAAAATGGTAGGGGCAGGTCCAGTAGATGAACATATCAGATGAAAGGGTGTACCTGACTGTTCTACTGCGCAGACTGTGGCTTTAAATTTGACAACATAGTGGAGGTATTTTGGTTTCATTTCTATAGAATGGGAAGCCATGGAGCCACACTGTCCGTGTTTTCTACTGTCAGTGGTTTCCCCCACAGTTGTTCGTGTGTTCAAGTTGTTCACAGTAACCTGTTATTAGAGAAGGAAGCTGAGCAAAAAAAAATCAAGCGCCCAAACATATTTTAGAGACAAATGAATGAAATTAATTATTGGCGTAGCGATATTTCATTTTCAACATCAGTATTTGTTGTCCCAGCGTCTGTACAGTAACAACAGGGGATTTACTGCAAATGAGCTGTTGAGTTGAGGAAACCACCATAATCTGTTTTCTTATTGCAGAGATCAAGTTTCTGGGTTTGGGTAAAATAAGAAGTAAGAAATGTATGACTTCAGCTTCAGAGTAAATCTTTAGTCCTAGCCAGTGAAGCCAATTTAGTGATTGATTTATTTACTTACTTACTTACTTTTATATTTAATCCATTTAGTTTTTTTAACCATATTTAGTGATAATTTTAATGAGCGGCACGGTGGGACAGTTAGACGGCCCTTGGTTCGATCCCCATGGTCGACCTAAGTGCCCTTCTATGTGGAGTTTGCATGTTCTAACCAGGCATGCGTGGATTTCCTCTGGGTACTCTGGTTTCCTCCCACAGTCTGAAGACAATCGGGTTAGGTGGATTGGCTACTCTAAATTACCTATAGGTGTGAATGTATGTGTGTGCGCAAGACGGCAGACCCTCCATGACGCGGAACTAACTCTTCTGACGGATTTAGTGACTGTTATAATATTTAATAGCTGAATATTTTAAAAATACACTAATGTGTTTGAAATACTAAAGCTCCATAAATGAAGGCCATGTTTCCAAGTGTTCCTTCTTGAATACATGTGTTTTATCGCTCCTCATCACTGAAATAGCTGTGTAGTGATGTGTTAACACATGTTCACACAGGAAGGGGTACTTCTCATGTGCCAGTTCTCACCAGTTAAGAAGTTCGCCATTATTTAAAACCAGCTCATAAATGTTTATATGGAAAAACATATCCAGTGTACACACACCCTATGTCACCTTATGAATAATTTACAATGTTTGGAGGGCAGTGAATATTACAACAGCTAGTTTGCAACCGAAACACAATTGTTCTTAAGTAGAATCAAATGGATTTAATTACAACCATGCAAATGTTCTGATTTGTATGGCATTAAGTATTTCTTTTGTTTCCAGAAGTAATTGCTGGCAGACTAAAGGTTGTTGGGTAAATGCAGCCTGTGATCATGAATAAATCATGCCTCTCCATTTAACGGGACAGCATGGGTCATTTGTTTAAATGCAGTGTCCACAAAGTAGCAAGGAAAAGGACAATGTGAAATGCAAATAGCTGCTTTAATGTAGGGGCCAAGAAGTCTTTGGGTGCATTTGGACCAAGGAAATGGAATGTAGGCACTATTATTTCATTTGTCAGCATTACTTTTCCATTCAGCGATGAGTCTTAAAACCAAAGTGCTCTTGTCTTTTATGTCCAGACAAACACACTAGTACATTTACTTTGAGTTATTTTATGATGTACTTTACTGTCATTGCTGTCTCTGCCATTAATTTAAAGTATTTCTAGACTTGCCCTGAAAACCAATGGGCAGGAAAATGGAAATTATTCAAGTTACGAATCAGTGAAATTAGATGGTTCGCATGCGCTATGACAGAAATAACTAGATTGCATCAGGACTTTATTATAGAATATCTGGTTAACCTTTGTAGGTGACAGTATTTGAATTCTGATTCATTTAGTAGAGTCTTTTGTGAGGCTCTACATCCACAGCAAATCATTGAGTGAATATGAATAAAAAAACCATGGCAATATTTTGATACAGAGAGCAGCACTATTGTGTAGTTAGAAGTGTGCACTGGAAGGCACCGGTCATGTATGAGGCTTGCTGGACAAAAACCAAACAAACTGCAAAACAGATCGCATTTCCGTAATGCGCACAAATCTGGTATTTTGGATTGGCAGATTAAGCCCATTTTTCATCTGAAGTGAACGCTGTGCATTGGCACGGCTCTTTTAATTTTCTGGCTGATGCTGCTTTTGCATTCATTACTGCATTTTCACGGAAATACATAAAGTATTTGTGAACACACAAAATTAATCCAAGTTATCAAGAGATTGTAGGATTGTAAACATTTTATTTTAACAGACTTTTTTAAATATTTATTTTAAGTCAGTGTATGCTGAGCTAGCATTCAGGCGGTGCGTTTAATATACTGTATCTGTTCATAAACTCACTAGATTACATTTACAGCCATAGACATGTGTACCATTGAAAGCAGCAAAGTTTAATTTGCAATGGAAAAAGATTTGATTACGTGCTATTAAATATGTTATTTTCCTCCACTCTCAGTGATTAACTGAATATTCATTCATTAAAACTTACAGGTATCTGACTGTTAAAATTAAGTAGTAGGCACCTCCTTACTTCCTGCCTTTCAAGAGTCTGATCCAATCATCATAATTTACACGGGCATTCATACTGTTTGCCTTTACTCAAGGCTCATGTGCAATTGTTTCTTACCTGTACAAAACTGTGGAAAAAAAAGGGACGCAAAAATAAATTGTACTTGTTATAGGAAAATGTGACCTGGGGTTGTATAATAGATGCGTGTTTATCTCATGTTTGTGCTGAACATGCTTATAGGTAGCATTGACCAGGATGCAATGAAGTTGGACAAGAAAAAAATTCTTTTCCTCCACTCTCAGATATTAATCAAATATCCTTTCGTTAACTTTTATAGATATCGGAATTGATGTTCGGCACAAGGTACTACTACTACTACTACTACTACTACTACTACTACTACTACTACTACTACTACTACAAGGAAATAAGACAGCATTACTGTTTAATCTTGGAGGCCAGAGGAAACTGAACCTACCAAAATAGCTTCCTAACAGTTTCCTGTAACTGTTTTAGATCTTTCTACATTCAAGTGATTGCCTTGAGCAGAATTATGGCTCAGTCTTGATGACTCTGTTATGTAGACTACGGCACTACTCGAGATATTTATTCTCATGCAGCAGCTGGGAGGAAGTTAAGCCAATCTGTCTGGCAGATATCGATATCCACGCACTTAGCTAATAGCATTAGCCTGAGCATTTTTGCTCCGTGATCAAGTACAAACAGCAGATTTTAAATATGTTAGCCAAATAACTTCAGCAGGCTATCACAGTAGATAGCTAAAGACCACATTTGCCTTGATGGATTAAGCTGCTTGTATGAAGTGTTAACTGTGAAGTAAACCTTATTATTGCGCTGCCTCACAAAGACTACTTTAAAAACAATCCATTTAGAAAATCAAATAATCTTTATATTATTAGGATTAGGCCTAAAGGTGCATGATGCAGTTTATAGACATTGAGATCATGCTGTACTGTATACCTGTATGAATATTCTTTTCAAGCTTTGCTTGATCTACACTTGTTTTTGGAGTCAGAGAACCTTGATCCCTTGACTTGATCTCTGGCTGTGCTTTACCCCAAGTATAATTATAATAAGAGTAATGTATAAATAACGCCACAAGCAATAATAATGGGTCTAAGCACCCTACCATGGAATAAGTGCCATGGAAAGAAATAGGAAATACAAGAACATGGGAACTTAAGCTCATAAATCATATAGCATAAGCTAACTCACTGTATGAAACATTCTAGAAAAACTGCAACACCAGTTAATCAGGAGCAAGCATGGGGAAGTAAATTTCTGTTTTTCAATTCTGCCTAAAAAGTGAGATGGAGTATAGGTCCTGGAGGCTTTTTGGTAGTGAGTCATAAAGTTTTGGAGCTAAAACAAAAAACTGAAGGGTCTGCTACCCATAGAAGACAAGCAAAGTTGAGGCACAATTAGCAGACCTGTACCTGGAGACCTGAGGGAATGGACAGGTGTATAAGGGTGGAGGATATACTGGGAAGCAAGACCATGTATGGCCGTAAAGATCATCAGAAAAAGTTTATGACCGCGACAGGTAGCCAGTGAAGTTTACATGGATGGAGAGTGATGTGTTCAGATTCTTTTAGTGCTGCAGAATTGTGTACGTGTTGTAATTTAGAGTTTGTCTTAGGAAGTCCAGCAAATAGAACATTATAGTAATCAATACTGGAGGAGATTAGGACACGAATTTCAGTTTCAGCATCTGTGCTGTGTAACTTGTGGCAGTGCCTGGCAATATTGGCAAGATGAAGGATACCGGAGTAGGTGAGTGTGCTAATGTGAGCATAAAAGGTGAGATTCAAATCAAATAAAGCACCAAAGTTAAAGACAGATTTAGAGAGATTAAGCTGAATGCCATCAGTGTGAAAAGAAATAATACATGGCAGACACGTTATTGCGGTGGATTATTAGCACATCAGTTTTGTCAGCATTCAGTTTTCAGAACTTAAATGTCATCAAGGACTTAATGTCATGAGTGTAGGCAGTAAGAGCAGGAGGGAGTAGAGAAGTGTCGGTTCTAGAACTGGTGTAAATCTGAGTGTCATCTGTTTAACGGTGATAAACTCCATGATGGCAAATTATGTATCCAAGATATAATATATAAAAAATGAAGGAGAGAGCCTGAAACGGAGCCTTGAGTGATACTTTGCATAACTTCGGCAGTGTGTGATTTGTATTTATTCAGATAGAGGGCAGAGAAATCAGAAAGGAAGTACTTTTAGTGGAGCCTTTAGGGCTGAAAGCTCTGGAGTAAACCAAGGAGAGGAATGGAAGAATGGGGCAGCCCTGTGTTTATTGGGAACATGGACACCAAGACCACTGGAAATAGCCTGGGTATTGGTAGAGAGAATCACAGTAGGCCAGGATAGAGTAAGAACATTTGAGAGTGAAGCTTGTAGAGAAGCAGAAAAGGTTTTAGAGGAGGACAAGATATGGTATGAAACCTTGAGAGGGAATTAACGCACACCAGTAGCAGTGACCGACAGGGCAACCCTAACCCTAGGGCACGGGCAAGTGAATATATACACAGGTAATGAGTTACAGATGGGAGACAGGTGTGAGTAATTGAGGCAATAAGCTGGGAATCAGTAGGAGCGTACGGGAGGACCAGGGACATCTGCTGGCAAAACGAGAACATGATGGGACTGGCAGAGACGGATCCTGACAATTACAAAACAAACCTCAAGGCCAATCAATCGACGCGCATTGGGGTAAAAACACAGGTTTGCTTATTGTAACACCCTCCAGTGGTCAAATGGCACAAAATTTGCTGCACAGCTTCAGGAGGTGGTCTTGAGTTGAAATACCAAGATTGGTTTCAGATCATCAAAGCATTGTTGAGATATGGTCAAACACCCTGAAAGGCAGCTTTATAGCCATATTTGTTTGGTATTATAATAGGACAAATTGTTTTGAAAATCAAAAATTCCTTTGTTACTTCTTGGGTGGCGTGGTACAAAGTTCATCTTTGACAAAATTTGTGAAAATTGGACAAAATTTGTGGCCTGTGGAAAATTGTTAAATCTTCAATAAAATCCACTATGGCACCCAGACAAGTGCAGCCATATCATTTGACTTGGCATAACATTTTAAACAACTTTTGGTTCCAACCGTCTGTAGGTGATGCATCCCAAATTTGATGGTGATGCGCTCACCAGCCTAGGATGATTTTGCAAAAGTAGATTCTTTTTTGTTTGTGGTTTTTTTTTTTTAATTAATTAATTAATTTGTTTATTTTTTTAAAACAAAATCCAAAATGGTGGAAAATCCAATATGACTTTTAATAACTAGGGAATTTGAATTAGGATGACCCCAGGATTCAGCATATCTCAAACCTAGGACAAATGGTTCAAAAGTTACAAGCCAAAATAAAATATCCCTTGAAATTTGGCCTGATGGTGGCGCTACAGGGATGGATGGATTGACTCCAAATTAAAAAAAAAAAATCTACCAAGCGTGTTCTGTGTGCTGCCATAGACTTCCATGGAAGAAAATATAATGATGGTGAAAAATTCTAACAATTACAATGGATGTCTCGCACCTACGCTACTTGGCCCTTAATATATTTGATAGGATTAAAGACACCATTTGATCGCATGTAATTTACCCTTTAAAAGAAGAATGTGAAGTTTAGACGAAAAGTTAGTATTGTATAACCTAAGGCAGTGATTCCCAACCACTGTGCCATGACAGATCATCAGCTGTACCGTGGAAAATGATCCTAAATTTTTCCTAATTGGTCTGAAACTTATTTACTGCAAATAATTTGTCTTCGCTCATCTCCGTGAGAGTGATGGGCAGAACAATTAAATACTCTTTCACTAGGTGGAAGAAGGCTAATCGATCTGAGTATCTACCTATTGCTTATACTTTTTGCGCCGTTTTTGTTTGGCGGTGTGCCGTCGGATTTTTCTAAGGCAAAATATGTGCCGTGGCTCAAAAAGGCCTGTGAAACACTGACCTAAGGGATTGAATAGACTCTAACTTACTAGCGTTGATGACCTGAAAGTTTTAATTTCACTGTAGTATTAAATTCTTGGCAGACGTTTTCTTCCAATTAGGTTTCTTTGTATTTTACAGAAGTATCCCAAACACATCTTGAGGCTTAACCAGATTACATGAATTGCTCCTTGAAAGATGGAACAGACCTCATGTTTAACGGACTTGTTCGTGCCTCTGTTCTGATGTTTGTATTACAGGACTAATGGCATGTTTTACTGTTTTTTTTTCACAGATAAGATTATTCGGCATAGGGCTTGCAGTCTGAAGGACGCAGCCCATGCAATGATTGCCTCCGAGCTGGACCCAGAGTTTGACCGCATGTGTGAGGAGATTAAGGAGTCTCGAAGGAAAAGAGGTGAGTTATCTAGCCATGTTAAATGTTCTGCACTTTCTCAGCTAAATGTTTTGCAATAACTCATATTTTAAAGTCGTCCTTTCACCATGTAGTACATTTTTCATTTTTTTTTGCATTTCCTGAATCTTCTGAAACTTGGTCAGATGTACTTTTTTTTTTTTTTTCTTTTCTTCAAGTATTATCAGGTTATTATTAAGGTATCAGGTATTATTCACTACAGTCTCGTTGATCTTCAGATTATGAGTATATTTCCTAGCGGTAGCTTCAGTTGTGATGGGTCATAGCATTAGCCACAGGCTGCTGTCTCTTCTCTTTAGTTCATTCATCACAAAGTGAGAAAACATTTAAGAAATTTGCTGCGTGCCTTGAGAGCCAAATAATCCAAGGTAATTGTAAGGTATTCCCTGTAATCATGCAAAGTCTTCTGACTCGTAATTCTGTCTGCATACCAAGACGCACACTTAATAACAGGCCTCTAGGCCTCTTCAGTTCCTTTTCATTTGCACTGTATAGAGCTGAATGAATTTTTGCAGGCTATAGAGTGAATTGTGCATGAATAGTGCTGGTGAATATTTTATGTGGTGCACTGGAAACGTTAAAGGTATCAGTTTTGTAGAGGGAAAATGGTGTATCTCATTTGCATTTACACTCTATTAATTCTGTGTTGTAAGTAAAGCTCTCTCTATCAGTATGAAGGCTTGGAAGAGTCAAGAGCGGACATATCGTCTTAGTTGCTTCCTGTTCCTTTATTTCATGCCAATACTTTATTTACCCACTCTTGTGTAAAGGTGTAGTAGGTCACTGGCTTGCATTTTGCAGCTTTTCTGTTGTCCTTGCTCTGTCAGTTTTTCAATAGTAAGTGCTGCTGCTTGACCCCCCCCCCTAGAGTTCCAGATGCCACAGCAGACAGCTACCACTCCAACATCTGTAGCAGGCAGGAAGCCTGTTGGTGGAGACGAGGCCACAGGCAGCACCTCTCAAGCCGAAGTGGTGGAAAAGCAACACAACAGTGAGTACATAAAGCACACCACGAGCCGAGAGGAATTATAGCCAGTATGGCTGGCTGGTCATGAGGCTGAAATTTAACACTAGTTTTAGAGACAAAGGATGTGATTCCAAGCTAAGATGTGAAAATCTATACTGCTGAACATTTTAAATAAAATGCATCTGTTTGTCAGAATGGACCGCTATAGCTTTGGCACTTTGGGCTTTGATGCATGCTTGGATGTCTGGAGATCGTGAAACTCCTCAAACAGAAGAAAATTAAAAGCGGATTAAATTGTTATTTGCAGAATCCTTTTTAGCAGTACGCTGTGTAGAGGCTGTTTAGATGACTGCATCAGCTTCTTACCGTTATTAGCGTTACTTTGCTTCTCAGCACTCACTGAAAGGGCCAAGGATCTTTCTGCTTTTAAGACTATAAGACCTTTTTTTTGGACTTGTGTTGTTAGCCATCTGTATGGCACCATTCTGAAGCTCATCCTCCAGTCCTGGTGCTGAGGGCTAATCAGTCCTTATAAAAGGCACCCTCCAGACAAGAACCGTGTCCATAAAAGTGCACAGCTGCTCAGAGCAGCAGCACACGGCCTCCTCATTACACACACTCACTGAGTCCCCTGCGGAGCAGAGTGGCACACCAGCCAGTTCCACACAGCCAGGACAGAGCTGTCCCGAGGCATGAGGGGAATTGCAGGATGACACCAAAGCGACGAGGGTGCAAGAAGTAAGCTTGGTATTCATTTGATTTAGTCACACGGAGAAATCAGAACACAGACCAGAGGGACATCTTATTGGGTTTCAGGCTTCACTGCCTGATTTGCATTTTAACTCATTGATGGAAAGGTTTTAGGTTTTTTTGTTTTATGAAAAGAGCTCGCACAACAAGTGCAGGTTGAACTGTAGTGCAGTGGAAACTGGATTTACGTTGTCGTCGGGTACCTAAGCTATTCTTTCAGTTCTAAGCCAATGGGGGCTCATTAGATTGAGAAAAAGATTTCAGATGGTGTAACTGGATAGTGCCAGATGGGCTTCAGGACATCAATTAATAAATTTTGCACTTGCAGTGGACCTGAGGAAAACTTGGAGAGTAATGTTGCTGCATCTCATAGTTGAACATATGCCATCCGTCTTCGATTTGTCACTTTTTATCTCTCTCTCTCTCTCTCTCTTTTTTTTTTTTTTTTTCCTTCCTTGTTAAATTCAGTTTAGTTTTATTTGATTTTGCAGTCATTTTCAGTGACAAGCTAATATGCTGTCCAGACTTTTGGGATAATCACTTTCCAATTTGGCAGTGAAAAAATAAAGAGCCGGCGCCCAGTGGACAACCAAAAAATGGAGCAACAGATCATTTTGACATCATTTTCATTAAGTCAGTTGCCCCAGCAGACACCTGTGTGAATTGTTCACACCTGCGTTTAGATTTTAATAGCTTCAGACGGCACTGGACTGAACACATTATTTTCTAAATATTGTCTACTATTCACAATGACTGTCCAGAAGTCTATGTCAGTATTATGTTATTCGTATCTTGGAAGTTTATACTAACGCTTGATTATACAAACCCATTGTGATAACCTTGGCTTACTTCTCTGAGTCACACAGATGTTTTTGGTGGAAAAGATTGTTAATCAGTAGAATGTAATTTTTTTTTTTCCTGGCTTAATTCGGTTCATCCCAAATCCCTGCTATTATTAATAATGTATTTTGCTTTATTAATATAGTATGGCGATAGAAACCTGTGTTCATGATAAATTAGAAGTTTGTTGCTGCTTATTGTTGCAGTCAGGAGACATTATTAATGAGAAAGACAGTGAAGGAAAGCTTAAAGACCACAACCTGCAGTACAACTGTACTGATCAGTAGAGACACGTTGTCTCAAATTATTTGCTGAGTTTGCTAATAACGTAGTGTTTGACCACATCGCAGAAAATGCGCAAATCCAAGAACAATAACTATACACTGCGTCTTTCTAGAGGTTTCTGAAACCACTGTGATCTTATTTAGCTGTCAGTGCCTTACCTGAATCCATAAATCTTTATGGAATAGATTTGTTTTCTGTTAACTGTATTTTCTTGTTGTATTGGAGAACGTTATGGATTGTGCTTCTCTGTACTGATTCGCATGTTCTAGTCATGAAGAACCATTAAGTCCAAGTTGTGGTTGCACACGGATCGTGTGATTTCTTTCAAATGAATGCTGTGAATGTACCTGTTGCCGTTTCTTTGCCTGCCACAAGGAGGCGTACACCCATCTGGAGATTGTAATTTAGTGGCCCTCATGCTGAGCCTGTAAACTATACTAGTCCATCTCTTTTCTGAAAAGAAAAAGAAGAGTTGCATCCCAGAGACATGAGAAAATGACTGCTAGCTGTAATAAATACTATGGGGTTGGATCTAAAACTTCTGTAAGTCTCTGTAGCACATCCATTGGGAGCAAAGTCTATGATGCAT
>JAQLOM010000020.1:5226000-5244390 GCA_030068315.1 Chrysichthys thysi
CAAGTTAAAGGATGCTTTGTGTCAATATTTGGCATATTAATCTCGGTCAAAGGTTCAGGTACATATGTGTGCATAATATAAACCTACCACTCTTTGTTGTGCATTATTAAAGATTTACGGAAAAAAAAGAAAGTTTTTGGGCTTTTCACGTACTCCATGCATGTTTTTATGATTCCATACAAACATTTTACCCATTGTTGTCTTTTCACATCAGCTGGTACACTCACTGGTCTTTTTTCTCCTTTTGTTATTAGATATGCAATTGAATATTTTTCCCTAAATGAATAATAACTGTGAATATTGCATGACTGACACAACAGTATGAAACTGGATCGAATAGAATTTAGTTTCCAACTTGATTTAAATCGTAATACGTTTTTAATAAGGGAATTGATCTTTTTTTGTAATCACGGATGATTAAATTTTCATTTTTCCTAACCACTGATATTGCGTAAATTTAACCTAACACATAGGTTGCCTTTATACTTCCTAAAATGTGCTAATGCGAACTGAACACATCTCGGATCATTCGTCTCTTGTGATAGCTAATTATGTGTGAATTATAAGTGGCTTGGTGTTATTGATATCATGTTTTCTTCTTATACAGTAATTCTCATCAGTTATTCATCATAATGCATTAGTTATGCATCAGTTATTCTCATAATGCTCTCTCTGTCTTTGTCATAACTTGCCATAACTGTCTAAAGGATGCAGTCAGTCGGGTGCAGCAAACACAAGGCTCATTATCACGGAGTTATTTCATCGCTCTTTCTGATCTAGGCCGTTTGTAAATATTCGGTTTAGATGTGGATTGTATTGTGTAGTAGCAATATTTTGTGTTGCGCATTTATGTAATTTATGGAAAATTACAAGCCAACTTGTGTAAGCATCAGGCTTTACAAAGTAGGATTTTTTTTTTATTTTGGAAGTGTCTAATCAAAAGCTTTCTTCACTCTGAAATTTGGAGATGAGTGTGAGGTGAACGCTGCATGCCAGAACACTGGTCCAGTTAACAAGCTTTACGTGCGGGTGTAATTTTATACATATATTTTATTTTTCTATTTTTATTTTATTTTTCTATCTGTCTGTCTGTCTGTCTGTCTGTCTGTCTGTCTATCTGTCTATCTATCTAAATATTAACATGATTCTGACATAAGGAGCTTAAAAACTTACATCTTAAAAACACTAAAACAGGGGAAATAAACAGAAATTGGAAGGAAAACTGAAGCCTAATCCTGAAACTGAATATGCCTACTGTATGCGTTGTGCTTTCAGGTTGTTTGTGCACCCAGATACGATTCTCATTAGTGTGATATTTCAAGAACGAGTAGTCGAATATTGGTAGGATTTATGAAATTATGACTATAACCATCAGATGAACTGATTACATTTTAGAAATGGAAGTAAACAGGGTCACGGTCAAATGTCCTGAAATAGTATTAGTTAATACTATAGCTTTCTTCCTGTTCGTTATACAGAGATGCTACTTGCACGTCATGGTCACAGTATTTGTGTAGATTTATCTTTGCAGTTTCAGAATTTCATGCAACTTCCAAAACTTTAAACATTCATTCAGAAAATGTTGTGCGAGTCTCTTTAGTCGTGCACTTGTAGATGGTTGATTTCTGACTTTGTACTATTCTGTTTATGGCTGTCTATACACCGGACCTCTGTGACAACGCTGAGCAGATTAATAGTTTCCTCAGTGTACCTAAGAAATCAAAATAAAAACATTAACACATGACCCAGATCAAGGAAAAAAAAAAAAAGTTTGAACTCTCTGAGGTTAGGGTTAGTGTTGGGTGTGAGCATTGCATTAATTAGCTGCATTAATATTTATGTCTACAGAAGGTTTTCACAGGAATTATAAGACCAGTGTGTATGTGTGATGTAAATGAAAATAAGGGTCACCGTGAGTCATTTTGCTGGATTGGGTCACATATGTTCTTTTCCTTTTTCTGCCAGTGGCGGTAATGGGTGAAGCAAAACCTGTTTTATGGTAACAGTTCTATGCTGTAGGTGTTCATTTTGTTTTAATGAACATTTAAACAGCACAGACGTTTCACATCTATTTGGCAAGCTGCCACGTTTTAATTAGGTAACTGAAATGTATGCATATAATGATTTTCTTCGGGAAAATCCTGTCTGCCTTAAATCACGCACAGGTTTCCTATTTTTATGACGACAGACGGCTCATTTACTTGATTGTGAAGATGAGAAGTAAAGACTGTAGGGATGCACCGCTGATATTTTTATATTACAATTCAAAAATTCTTCCATTCCCATTGTATGTTGCTTCAGTAGGAGTAGAATCATTTTTGTTTTTGAGGTGACCGAGGTCACTTTTCCGGCCCTAAAAATCCGAAGTCTGTTCAGTTACAAACAAAAGCACGACTGAGATTTTGTTTGAGAAATTGTCTTTTCTCTTGTGATGCCTCTGCCTGGCCCATAGACAACAGTTATATACCGTATTTTATGGGTGTGTGATGCTAAGTTGAGTTGATGTAAACCAGGATTTCTGCGGCCTGCAAGACCCAGTGGACCGAACAGAGCATTTGCAAAATACCGTAGCAGAACCGATCAATTGGGGGTGGAACCTGGCCATAGTTCAGTGTTTCCGTAACTAACATGCTTCCTCAAAATGGGCTGTATCATAACGCTATGGTGCATTATTATTGTGTGTTTTTTGTTTTACTTTTTTTTTTTTTTTGTTCCTGGAAGTAAATGAACAATAGCAAGATTATATTTAGGTGGGAAAAAAAACAAAACAAACGGAAAATGGGGAAATGAATAGAAGTGTCTGTTATGGGCGTTATGACTGTGCCTGCCCCTTGAGTTGCTCGCTGCTTATCTTGTGATATAATGTGATGCATGCATTCAACTTGAGATAAGAGTGAAGTTTTCAGACTATTGCGCCTCACTCGAGCCATATGGGCAGACAAGCCAAGATGGATAAAGCACAGCACACAGTGAGACCTGAGCTGTAAAGCTCTCGTCAAATCCCCATTTGTTCCAGGATATTAAACTCGATGCTTCCTACCCGTGCCTCCTGCTAACATGCACTCTTTCTTTTCTTTTTGCTCTTTTCTTTCCTTGCTTTTCTCCCTACCCCAAAATGTTTCCTGCAAGTCTGTAAATGACAGAAGCTCAGATTTTATTTTAATTTTAGCTTTTGTTTTGTTTTTTTTGCTTGTTTTAAAATATTTAATGTTTTCGGTTGCATGTTTTTCCTGGTAATTTGTCACATCTTTGCCAAATGTTTCAAGTGTTTCTTATTTATTTATTTATTTATTTATTTATTTATTTATTTAAGTATTATTGCTCATCTGTGTATTGTACTTGAATTTTTTTTTTCTTTCTTTTTTTAAAGGCTGAAATGGGCAGTGAAGGCCAGAATATTCTGTGAGACTTAGATTTAAAAGTTTGATACTTTCCACACATTTTGTTTAATGGGCTTTCAGCAGGTTTCTCATTTCCTTTTAGTGCCTTGCGCTTGTTACTCCTCGTGATTATTTGTTGCATCAGGTAGTGGTGTGTTTTAGTCTGCAGTTATTGGTGGCGTACTTCATTGTTAACTGTGCTTCTTTACCGTTTGAAAATAGATTGCTGTGGCACGAAACGTTTTATCCAGTCCATCATTTGTTGTTTTCCCGACTCGAAGCAGTTCAAACAGATGTTCTTTGTTTTAAATGAGGATTTGATGTTTAATTTAGGATTTGTTTGTGATTCCTGACTCTGATCAGTAGATCTGAGGGGTTTTGTCCACTGGCTCAGGTGAAGTATACGCCTTCAGTTTGGATTCACCAGCTGGGTGTAATTACATCCGACAAACTCCGGAACTAAATTAGAGACCGAGCTCATGCGATTTTCAATTTGACCACCCTGTGTATTTAGATTTGTATTTCCTGCCTTTTCTCTCTTTCTCCCCCTCGTTTTCCTCGCGGATAGTAAATGACTCACAGGTGCATCGTCTTGCCCGTTCCCCTCTCTCTCTCTCTGTCTGTCGCTCTCTCCCTGGGCTTTAGGTAATCACAATCCCAGCTTGGTGTTAATCCAAATTTCATGGCCTCCTAATGGTGTCCATTAAAAGTATACTCTGTAGACAGCATGCCTAGTCTGTCATGTCGTTCAGCACAAACGCTAGTGTGGAATGCACAGCAGTTGGCAACGAAAGTCTCGGAGCCAGCCAAGGGATTGCAATATATCTGATGTAGGAGCAGAGCTACAAAGCCATTGCCAAATAGACTTAATCTCTCTGTTGTCAGCTCTTAACTGGAGATCTGACTTTGGCGAAAGTGGCCCATTTTCTTATCATTTAACAGTAAATGATAAAGTGGTTGCTTTAACTGAATAATAGGTAATACCCTAATTCATCACTTAAATTAAAAATGGACAAAATCGAAATATTACATTTCGTGATGATAAATCCATTAAAAGTGTGAAACAGCAACGGACACAAATTAGAGAAGTTGCATTGTACACTACTGTACGCTTTTGCACCATTTTACAGCCGCCTCGTCTCACACTCAGAGCGTTCATTTATGTTTTCGCCGATTTAGTAAATATATCATAAATTCTGGTCTGCTCCAGAAATGTTTGAAGATTGCCTTTGTTGTTAACTAGCTTGAACTCATTCTGAAAATACGAGAATTGAACATTCATGCGATTTTCTTTTAAGATAAACTTTGTGTTTAGTATTTTGGATGACCTCCCTTTGCCTCCATCCTGTACCAAACAGACTGGAACTGTGTCCGAGTATATCTACTGATGCTCCTGCACTCAGCAGTGTTGGTCCTGAAATCCTTATGCATTTCACATCGTTCAACAGCACATCCTTCTCAGGCGGATCAGATCCCAGATGATCACTTCAGAATCCCTAATGCTCTGGCGATCCTTAAAAAAGAAAAGAAAGAAAACTAAAATGGGAGCCGTTACATTTCGCCCAGAAGAATTTCTATGGGTGCTAGTATTTAATGTATCTTTGATAAGGGTTTTGGGAAATAAGACTGTTTTTTGTCATTTTCAGTGAGCTAATTAACCCCAACGACCTTTTTCATAACCTTAGGAAAGGTTAGAGATGATGAGCGATTACACAGGCCAACAGGTCATTTTCATTCGCGATTAATTCTGAGAGTTTTGTAGGGTTTCTCATGTAGATTTTCTAATCTGTCTGTAGTTTTTCTCTAGCATATCTATTTTTTGTAATTAAGGTAATTATACATTTGCATGATAATTGGTATAATTAGCCCAAGCATATTTGAAGATTTCACGAGAGTTATCTGTACGGTACTTTTTTACTTTTTTAATGCAAAAAAAAAATTCCCCCAGAGTACAAACTTTTTCACTCAAGTTTACATCAGAAAGTAAAAATCACTCGTCTCTTAACGTCAAACCTCCAAGAATACACTTTTGCCAGTAAACAATCAAGTCATTATCTGATTATATATTCTGATTGGTTGTCAGGTGTTGATTAAGAGTATCCAGGCAACCCCTGCTGGATGCTGTACTGTGACAATCCACACACAGCGCACACAAGGAAATCTTACTCTATAAGTAGTTTTAAAGAAACAGTGGTAACTGAATGACACCGGTCAGTGTATCTGTGCCACAATGTGGGCCTGTTTGACCTCGCACTGAAGATGCTGAAACATTTACTTGATTGGTGATTGTTTTAGTAAAAGCCACATGTAAGTACCATTTAAAGTGCATGATGTGACTGGAAAAAATTGAAAACAGATCTGAAGTCAGTGTGAGAAACTGATGTAGCAAAGTGTGTTGTAAATTCTGCTGGATAAATATGACAAGGTTATATCAATATCATGATAAATTGACACAATTCACTTTTCAGGGACTTGTTGTGTTTTTTTTTTTTTTTTAATATCGAGCACTATTGCAAAATGTATTTAAAAAATATTTTAAAGCATTCCGTAAGTGAAAGATTTTTTATTCTACTTTTTAAGCCCGTTTATATTCGATAGATGTTGTAGTTGTGGGTTTCCCCCCCGAAACACCACTGTTTTTCAGCTACCAGACACTGTGCATTGTAAAAATGTCTTGAAGTATCGCAATATGATATTTTTGGCATATTGCTCACCCCTAGTGCCAGAAAAATTGGTTCTCGCGATGGTTCTCGCCTTTTTAAAACTTTTTAGAAAATAAAATTTAAAAAAAACTTCATAATGCACTGATATCGTAGAACTATGGGCTGAAATATTGAGCTGACATTTTTCCAGTTTTGTCTATATCACACACCGCGGTTCACCAATCGCGGGTTCAGTGCATCGCGGATTTTCAAATTTTGATTCGTGGAATTTTTTCGGCTTTCGCGGGACTCTGGAATATAAAATATTATTTCAAAAAATGTTAATTCAAACATTAAAAATATTTCAATCGAAATAAAACCGTATACACTGTGTTTCATCAGCGGATGAAAAATGAAAGTGGCTGTGTAAGCCACTTCCGCTTCAACTCGTAAACAGGAAGTGACCTCACTGGCAGCAAGTACACATGTAGAATTTATGTTGTCAAAATTATGTATGTTTAAGAGTGTAGAAAGTGTTTAAGAGTACAGGACGTGTTTAAGAGAGTGCAAATGGTTTATAAAGCCTTAATTAAAAAAAAAATTATATAATAAAATCAGGCGGACCAGTCAGGTGATTGCGAGGGAGCGTTAGGATTGGTTACAGCGGTTGTTTCCTGTACGCTTTCCCCATTACCATTTCCATCAGTTAAATCCTCCGTCTCCCGGTTGTTTTCCGCTTTGTATTGACAACGCGTGAGCTACTTTGCCCACGTGAGATTGTACACGACACACTATTGTATGGGAGGCGACCAATCAGAGAGCGCTGTGTTGTGTATCCTGGGCGCTGATTGGCTCAGTGACTGTTCATCTCATCTGGTCAGTGCCATATAGGATTGTATATGTTGTTAAAATAATGTATGTTTAAGAGTGTAGAAAGTGTTTAAGAGCATGGGAAGTGTTCGTAAGAGAGTGGGAAAGGTTAATAAGAGAGTGGGAAGGGTTTATTAAGCCTTAATATATATATAAATAATAAAATTAATGTAACGTTGCAACATCGCGGGTTTCCCCTTTCGCGGGGGGCGCCGGAACGTAACCCTACGATAGGCGGGGGTTCACTGTATGTGTTGTTCCACTGACAGGAAGAACGCTTGTTTGCAGTGGAAAATAATACTCGATTACGCTACATTAAATAAGTTCCCCCCCAGCTCTCCTAGCGGTTAAACAAATATCCGTTCATTAACTTTCACAGATATCTGAATAATAAAATCAGGCAGAAGGCTCATTCCTAATTAAAATACTGTTTAAACCCTAATCAGCAGTACGTAGTTGCCATTTTTGGTAGTGTTTTTTTTTATCCATCAAACCGTGCTCTTTTGAGCTCTTTGAACAACAGTGGCATTGGCTATTAAAATGTAGCAACACGCATTGGAATATCTGTAAACTCAAAGCTTGTTTCTTAACGAACAGCTAATTGCCAAAGGAATCTTTGGCTTATAAACAAACCTTTGAGAAACCCTTTGCTAAAGCCCTGATTCCTTTTAAGTGTGCCTTTCAGTGGCATAATGTTCATTTCTCCAGTCTTACTTGCTGGCTGGATCCCTACACACCCACACAAATAAATACACTCACAGTTTGAATGCCCTGCTGATTTTTTTTTCTTCTTCTTCTTTTGAGCTGGTGGAACAGAAGTAGCACAGATGCTGGTGAGATGCATTACCTCTGGGCATGCTAATGTACGCCTCGCTGCAGGAGGTGAGTGCAGCTTTTGACTGATTCGCTTCATTTCCCGAAGCACGGACTGCATCATCTATCGATCGAGATGCCTCATTAAGTGCCACTGCTATGTGATGCAGGGCAGAGTGACAAAGAGTGCCCTCACTCAGGGATGACCTTTTTCCACCCACGCTTTCTTTCTTCCCCCCCTCCCCCTCTCCCTAATTTTTCATTCTGCCTTTCTTTGTCTTTTTCTTTTGCCAAAACACTCTCCGGGCATGTTTGTCAGAATTAATTTGTTTAGCCTTTGTGTTATTGATCTGGATTTTGGATTTTAAAGCTATTGTGCTATCGTTATAAAACTCTTCTTGTAGTTTGAGCTTCTGTGCACAAAAAACTTAGACTGCACTGCATATGCTCTTTTCTAAACATATGGTTTCTGTAAGTCGTCCAAGTGAAGTCCCGTTTAATGTTTCTGTAAATCCCAGGCGCGCTGTCTGCACTTACAGGTTGAAAATTTATTAGATTTAATTCATAGCAAATCTAACATTTGCTATGGTACAAGATTTTGGCAGCCAGACCCTCCCCTTTTTAAATTATCCCAATCTGGCAACCCAGGCATTAACTGTTGTGTCTGCTGATCCACACACAATGAAATTGTTTGTAGTGTGAGCCGGGGACACAGACATTCCTGCTCCGTTGACCATTTAGTGCTTGTTCCAGTTCCCATTTATAAACTCTAGGTGCAGTAGTAACTCTGTGGAAGCTTGCTGCCCTGCAATTGCTGACCGTTATCTGTCAAGTAGCCACACTTTTTAAAATCGCTTCTCACTTAAAAGAGGAAACTAAAATAGAAAGACTAAAATATTAGCATTAATTTTGGCAGATAGTCACAGTCAGCACTTCATTAATCACATCAGCGTACCTCTGGGCTTTCCCATTGACCCCCACCTGGGTGGCCTCGTCAGTGAGATCAATGCGTGATTAGTGCTTCATTAATCTGGGATCCTGCTGATGCTAAGTAATACAGTCTGTCGGGAAAAAATCAGGAGCCAACGCATATGCACTAAGCAGAATTGTCCGTCTGAATACGTTGAGCAAAATCTATACAGCATGAGACAATGGCTGAGAACATGGATGGAACAGGACGGTGAACATGTAGAGCACATGTTGTAAATAAGACGTACAAAATTAAGTCTATGTAGTTTTGCTCTCATTGGTCCCAGACTTCAGACATCCTGTAGATTACATTGAGGGGATCCCTTTGTGTACGACTAGGACAAGATAAAAAGGAAACTCCTCCAGACTTTTTGTGGCTTAACGATGGTGGCTTAGTACAGAAGACTAAGCTCGTGTGGAATGCAGAGCTTTTCCTTCTGTGCCAGACCTCCTTCCATCCAGTAAGTACATTTAAAGCATATGGGCCTCACCCTGCTGTCTCGTTCTCACTCTCAAACACTTAATAACATTCACAGCATGTCACACCGACTGCTATGTGGACTTTGAAATTAGGCTTGATATTAATGCCATTGCAGTGGCTCAGAAACAGATCCTATCAGCTCGATAATGGAGTCGTCTGAACCGAGTGACTGGATGTGTGGCGAGACTCCTCTCGGACCTTTATGCTCTGAAGTTGAATGCATGGAAAAGATAAAGTGATGGGTGAAAAGTAGATACAGTATACAAAGGGTTCATGGAATGACAGAAAATCCACTGACAACATACAAGACTGAGACAACTCCCAAGTTTAAACTAGTGCACAGCTTACTTGTGTAAAGTCTTTGTCAACTTCAGCTTACTGGAACAAAGAACAGTAGTTGGAAGTTGAAGCTTAACACTTAATTACACGTTCTATCTATTATCTATACCATTTATCTGTTAAGAATGAGACGGAAACTGGAGCCAGTCCCGGCTGACATCGGGTGTGCAGGGTACACCCTGGGCAGGGTGGCAGTCTTCCAAATGGTTACCATGGAAACGAACAACGATTCACACACAGATTCACATCTGTAGGCAATTGAGAGTAGCCAGTTGACCAGATGTGCATGTGTTTGGGCCGTGGGAGGAGACCCACCCAGGCATGGGGAGAACACGCCGCAGTTGACCACCAGGTTCAAACCTTCTTACAGAGACTGCATCACCATCCCAACTTAATTAATCTAGTTATCTAGAACTTTAGGCTTAGACAGTAGCCAAGCAATGACCTGAAAATTCTGATGTTTATTAATTTTCTGAACATTAGCCAACACTGATCTTTATACTAGCACAATCATTAATAGAGGATGAGGAAAAAACCAAGGAAAGTTTTTGCCCAGTGTTTTTCTTTTCTTTTTTTCCTTCTTTTTTTTTTTAAGGCGTTTGAGTGTAGTAGCATTTCATAACCATATTCTACTAAACAGTACTGTTCCTTAGGTGTTAAGGTTTGTCTGTTTTGCTGTTTTGTAAACAGGTATATAGTCTCAGGGTGGACAAAAATCACTAGCCTGGGTGTCAGGGACTAGCAGATTGCATATCCGGGCTATTTATTTTATTTGGGCAACAATCGGAAATTGGCTGCCTGACTGCTCCATATGCAGTTTTACTAGGCATATTAGTTTCCATGGATTTGCTGACTTTATTGAAATGGAGATTGGGGCTAAGGAAGATTTTGAGACTGCTGCAAATGCCAAGACAACCAGTGTTAACAGTGTTGCTTGCAGTGATGCGATAATTAAGGCTACCACGTAGTTATGGCTATCGACCAGTTTCACTTTCTCCTGAACTTGTTCTGATTGCATTTCTCCTGGCAAACTCGAATCATAAACTACATTTATGATTGTGTACCCCTGAATGTTGACACAAAATTATGGAAACAGGATGATTCATGGCTCAAATCAATCCAAAGGGCTTTACTGATCTAAACATCTGGCAGGTAGGATGTCCTTATGCCCTTGTATTGGTTATGAATTAGAGTTTCTTTTACAAGAACTACTTGCAGTCCATTTGATTGTCTTCCGTCATTACTCATTTGTGGTTTTCCTGCTGTCCTTGAGATGTACAGGTCGAGGCAGGCATGTAGTGTAATACTGACATGCATATTCGGTATATGTGTGTGTGGAGAATCCTGTGTCTGAGTGAGTAGTAATGGGTCATAGCTGGATGTAGTGAATTAATGTCCAGCATGCAGCGGGAGGATCAGCTTCAAAGCTATTTCCACACATTATCTTCTGGAAGCTTCACAGTATTGCTGAAATTTGTTAATAGTAATTTCCCCAAAATGTTATCCCACTGTTTAATAAATTTAGGCGCTGAAGTATTTTTGCAGGTACTGATTGGGAGGGGGGTTCAAGGCTAAATATTTCTGGTGCCGCATAAAATATTCATGCAGTGACTCTTTTAATTATTACAAAGCACTGTGCTATTTCAGGCAAAAGACTCAGACACACAGAGACACACACCGAAACTTTTTGCATCAACTGTCTGAGGCTGTGTGCTTGTGGTCTCAACAATTACCATGCATTATTTAAGAGTGGGAGACGGCACATTTTCTCGCACAGCACTGGGCACAATCGTCCTTGCTTTTCATGAAATCTCAGAAATAGCCAATAGAGATTGGGGAAAAACTTTTTTTTTTTTTTTTTTTTTTTTTTTTTTTTTTAATATATATATTTTTTTTTATTTGATTGATTGATTGGTTGATTGATTATTTTTATCTTTAGCATCACCAAACTCACTTTAATGAGCAGCTGTGAGGGTGCCCATACACATTTCGGTAACAAATGTATGAGTTTAAGTGCAAATTGATTTTCGTGTATCCATTTTTATTTATTTATTTATTTATTTATTTATTTTTTGAGTAGTGTACATACACGCCTGGGACGACTACAAGTATGCCTTCGTAATGAGCTGACTTGTTTATTTTGGCCTTCTTATGGAACCACTTCACGTCCTCCCAGAGCTCAAGTTTATGGAAATACAAAACATACAAATATTTTCATTTCCTCAGGAATAGCAGGGAAGCTTGCCCTATATACGGTCTGCCAAAGCCAGACATGACTAATTGCTGTGTTTAGGAGGGTGACATTTTATAAATGACGCTTCAGTTCTAAGAAGCAAAATGCATACTGTTCATTACAAATGGCTGCATCGAAAACTGAAGGGATTTTCTGAAAATAACATCCATCCATGCCTATTAACCTGTGAACACATGCTATTACACACTGGATAGGGGCGTGTCTGTGTGTGTGTTTGTGTCTGTGTGTCATTGCTTTCACCTATTAATCTCATGTCCTTAATGTATTCTCTTGATCGCTTTCTGTGCCTCTGGTAATATCAGTACCTTGGAAAAAAAAAAAGGAGTTACCTCTCGGTGTTGCTCATTATGTCAGTTCTAAAGTCTGTGGAAAGTCTAACACACACACACCTTGAACTGAGCTTCCTTACAATTCTCACACCTCTGCACCAGAGATTCAGAACACACGCAGCTCTACAGGATTTACTACTTTTTAGTCTCAAACCATTTGCTAAACATTCATCTTAATGCCATACACACACTAGTGACTTTGTTTCTGTACCAATACACATACACATTCGTGCAGTTATCCAATCAGCCAATCAAGCGGCAGCAGTACAGTGCGTCAAATCATGCAGATACAGGTCAAGAGCTTCAGTTATTAGCCTTTTTTTTTTCTTTTTTTTTTTCCCTTTTTCACAGAGACCCCTCATTATGCCAGCTTTGGTTGTGTACAGCAAACCAAACAAAGCCGGCATAAAGCTGTCCCACTGTGTGTTTTTTAACATGCTACGTGCTGGAAATATGAATGCCCCGGGCATCCCGGTGTTGCTTTCAAAACAACAATGGCCGGTGAACTGAGCATCGAGGTGCTTTTTCTGGTCATGCACTTTTATACCACTTCGCAGGTGCAAGGAACGTTGCTGAGAAGTGGGACGCTGCTCAAGGAGGAAAGGCACACAAACCTTGGCCTCCATAGAAGGAGATGGTTGAATTTGCCCTCATCTCTAAAAGACCACTGTTAATTTCATAAACGTCACACCCCTGTCCCGCAATGCAAGCATGCCCCTTTTGCACAAACGTCGATCCTGGCTCTGTTACTGCCAGTTGCTCTGGCTCAAAGTTGAAATGAACGAAATGACCATCCATTCTGGATTCTGACTTTTTCCACAGAAGGGTGAGGCAGTCTAATGGCGCAGCATTCCCATTGAGAGTGGGCTGTGGAAAAGGGTTCGCATGTTTACATTAGACATCAGAATAGGGAAACATTCTGTTCTCACTGACTTTAACTGTGACGTGGTTGTTGGTTCCAGACAAGCTTATTTGAGTATCTCAGGCATTGATCTCCTGAGATATTCACTCACATAGTTTACATAGAATAGAATGGAAAAACATTCAGCAAGTGGCGCTTCTGCGGGTGGAAACCCCTCGTTGATGAGAGAGATTAAAGGAGAAAGGCCAAACAGGATCAAGCTGACAGGAAGACTATGGCAACTTGAATTTCTGCTTCTTTGCAACCATGGTGAACACACAAAGCATCTCAGAACATGCACGGCGATCCCTGAGGCAGATGAGCTACAACAGCAGGAGACCACCTCAGGTTCCACTTCTGTCATCCTAGAACAGGAATCTGTGGCTACAGAGGGCAAAAACACCAAAACCTGACAGTTGAAGATGGGGGAGAAAAAATGGAGACCTTATTCCTAGGGTGACCATACGTCCTCTTTTTTTCCTGGACACGTCCTCTTTTCGAGACCTAAAAAAAAAAAAAAGCTTCTGATGCGGGATTTTTAAGTGGCTGAAAATGTCTGAGATTCGGCTTTTGCTCTCTACATTCGCCACCAATTTGGCGGGTGTCCGTCTGCTCCATGCTGCCATCCTGCCCCCAGTGTCCTCTTTTTCGAGGACCAAAATATGATCTCCCTAGTTATTCCGGTCTTCAGCTGTCCAGTTTTGTTGCTCCTGTGCCCATACATTTTCTAGAGGGCAGTTGATGCTGTACCTTTTTATTGTTTCACTGTTATCAAAAATTAGGTATTTTTGATTGAAAGGAGGAAATATTAACATTAAGATTTTTTTTTCAGTCCCCCAAACCATTTGTTGCTTTGTTCAGGTGTATAATGTAGGTGGTGAATTTAATAATACAGTGATCTCTCTGTAAAACCTCTCAAGCACAGGTTTGAGTTGTGTTGGATGTCTTTTTCTTTTTTTAAACATTGATCTTGGTTTTTTCACGCATATAGTCTGATGACTGCCAGGGAATGTAACCCCATTTTGAAGCATTGTTCTGTTTTCATCAAATCCATGTCATGACATGCCTTTAGGTCTTTAGCATCCTGAAATCTGTTCTTCCTTGCCTTTCTGCAGAAAATCGTTTCTTAATAGCAACCGCCCTTCTGCTCACATGTGAAGAATATTCTTTGCTGCCAGATGACTCTGCCAGATGTTATGCAGACATTTGGACTAGTTTTTTTCCCCCCAAGTCCCTTGAGGAAATGACCTTTAACTACTGTTTAACAGATGAAGATTTTTTTTTTTTGGTACTTCACTGTGTTGCATTAGCTTACCTTGTTTCTTCATATTCTTTGAACAGTCCTGGTGGTCATAAGGAATAAAGCACATGATGAACAGAACATGTTTCAGGAAAATAATCTACTCTGGGGGTGTGGCATGACCTGACAATGAAGAGAGGAGTTTATACTTGGTGTCTGACTTTGCAGATGCATGCAGACGCAGTTGTAATGCGAGCATCATTGTTCACATACTCACCTGCCTGTTTTGTATATATAGGAGATTAAATGTGACATCCACTAGGTGGCACGTCAGAGCCGAAACGTCCCTGTCCGTCTGCTTTCGAACCAAAAGTTGATCTGTAATATGTTGGGCAGTTTCATTCACGGCAATGTCGACATCGCTTCCTCTACCGTTTCCTCTTTGTAACTTTGTGTCTTAAATCCGATACTCTGAGTTTACAGTCAAAAATATTTACAAATATATAAAATCCAAAAGATTGGTATGCGAAACGGACATTTCAGTAGGTTTGAAAGCTACATGAAAAGTTTACAAAATTCAAACATTAGGTGTAATTGGAAGACAAGTTAATATTAGCACTTAGTAATGGTCAAGAATAGTACATGCAGCTAGTATGTGATTGGGGGACAGGAAAAAATTTTCATTTTTATTGCTCAGTTCCTTCACTAAATGCTGCGCCTCAGTATGGTTAAAAAAAAAAAAAGTCTAAAATAGGAAATACCTTCTTAATTGAATGTGTCTTGTTAGAACTTGTTTCAAAATATGTAAATGTGTCTTCATAGTTAAAGGAATATTTCTGATATTGACTTGTGAAATAATTAAGTAAAATCAAGCAACCACTATCTTGGGAACTGGTCTCGGAAGTTATAATTGCATTGCGTCTCGATTCGCATTCTATCAGCCTGTTTTAAAACTTGCAAAAATGATGGCTGACGAAGCTTCAGTGGTTGCAACTGTTGCGAACACTGCATTAAATAAATGTTAGGTTTAAATTTTAAACATCAACACCACATGTGTTAAACTCGAGGCCCGCGGGCCTCATCCAGCCCGGCATCCATTTATATCTGGTCCACGAGATCATTTTATATCTCTCTTTGTTTTTATTTGAACGGCCCGGCGATATGAAGCACCGATAACACACAAACTACAAATCGCATAATGCAACGAAACAGCTGCCTCACCGAACGATAGACTACCTGCAATCGTTCCCGTGCCAATTACGTCAGATCAATCAAGCATCTGTTGATGTATATAACCCTAATTTCAAGGCAAAGCTAGCCCCTAACAATGGGCAAGAGAAAAGCTTATTCTGAAAACGGAGCTTTCCCAACCGGTGGGAGGCTGAGTATATGTTTACTGACATCGCCGGTAAACCCATGTGTCTTACCTTACCCCAAAGATAAACCTAACTTGATGCCAAGAAAAGATGCCAAGCATCCAGTTCTGACAAAATGGCATGGAAAATTTAATTTATTATTTTTAACTTTTACTTAAAAGCACAATTTTTATTTGTTCTTTCAGGGTTTTTTTGCAGCATGTTCATATTTTGAATTTGACAGGAGATATTTTCATTTAAGTCATTTTAAAGTTAAGCTTATTTATTTCGGAATATTTATTTATATATATATGTTCAAAAAACCTTTACTTTTAGTCTGCTCAATAAATGTTTATCCTGTTCGGCCCGTGACCTAAAGTGAGCTTCGAGTTTTGGCCCCCTGTGCGATTGAGTTTGACTCCCCTGATCTACACGCTGTGGTGAGACATGTTTATTGCATTAATTTAGCAACACGGTGGATGCGACAGTCAAAGTCAAATGTTGCGATTGTCCTTTCCGCTCACATCCTGCCGTGTTCAAGATGTGACAGCACTTCCCTGTTGAAATTCACCTGCTATGTGAGTTGATGCATAGAGTGCACAGTGTACTACATGCAAGTGTACGAAGGGAAGTATCTGGATTGAGACACAGCATCAGTGAAAAGACTGGGATTTTATTCTGGGTATGTTTGACTGGTTTTTATGTTCCGACTACAGTGGAGCATAATACATGTCATAATGTGTTAAATGAATGCATTTTATTTATTTGTGGTGCTGTACATAATAAATAAATCTGACCTGACAGTTTGTTTTCACCATGAAATAGCATTGGATGCCAAGAGCAAGCCTCAGCTTTTCTTTCAACTGAATATTTCATTAAACTCATGTGCTTATTACATGCAGTCCCAGTTGCCACATTTATTCCCTCTTAATACATTCAAAGCATTTCTAAATTGCCCTATAAGCTAGGCTCAATTTACTGTGTGTTGAGCTATTCTTGAATTTTTCATTTATTTATTTATTTTGCACAACTCTGATTTTAACACTGATGCAGTCTGGCATTGATTGGTCCCCCGATGAGGAGTTTTCATGTTTGCCTCAGTCTGGCCTTTTCCACTTGTTTTACTCCTTCGCTCTCTGGTTGAGTACACCCAAAATGGCTCTGCTTTTGTAGTATTAATTGCACCTTATTAATGTGAATGATTTGCAGCAAAGTGTTCTTTGCAGACAGTTGCCTTGATTGTTGCCATGTCTTTAAAATGTCACATCAGATTATGCACGTATGGTTACCCAACGTGTTACAAAGGAGTGAAAAGCCTCGGGTTTAATTGCTGCTGCTCTTAGACTCACGGTCTCGAAGTGTGGCTCAGTTGAGTCTTTTCAGTTTTGCTTCATTTGAAGTCCATCTTCATTCATGATCATTTATCAGACATTTACATTAGAGATTATTATGCTTGCATCAGTGGATAGACCAGAAATGCTGATGTAGTGCACATATTGGTATTGGCTGCATGAATCATTAATGTAGTTAATGCCTAGTTTCATCTGAGACAGATTGGTGCACTCTGAAGCATTTCGACGCATTTTATGGGGCTGCAATGGCTGTGCCCTTTACAAAAGTAGGCTTGATGGCATTGTTGATGGAAAATCAGCCTCTTCTTGAGGCCATGTCTTGCAGCTCAAAATTAAATGAGAGATATTTCATTGTAAACCAAGGTTGTTTTTTATCTGGAAGAAGAATCCTGAAGGATTTTTTTTTGTTTGTTTTGTTGTTTTTTGTTTTTATCTGGAGAATAGACATATGAAGTGCCCTAATTGCCTGAAAAGAGTGTCCCTGATGTGTCCCGTTTGTAACAAAACTTGGAACATCTACATTGTTAATTACAGCTCTGTTATACTTGGTTTTATCAATGTGTATGGATGTGCAAGGTGGTTGCGACATGTATCTTGCAGTCATTTAGAGTCGTTTCCACATGCAAACACCCAGAAACTAACGGTGCAAACTGAATAAGCATCAGAAATCTCTCTAGTTTTATCTCTCTAGTGTAATCTCTCTGATCACATACTAGTGTACTGTTCTCGACTAGACTGTATCAACACTGACACTAACTGGTTTTCTTATTGAATTTAGTGTTGGGCTTTTAGCACCTTTCCTATAGTCTTCAAACCTACAGAAAAGTCTGATTTGCGTACCAGTCTTCTGGACTTTCTTGGAGAGTGAATAGTTTTTGATTTGAGATGCAGCTCATGACAACAGTCACAATGATGGCAGAATGTTCTAACAGAAGTTGTCAGTTAATGTTGCTGTACATTTACAGTTTGACTTGGAAACCATATATACAGGAGCGTTTTAGTGCTGACATGTCAGCTAAGGAAATGTTGCTTTTATTCCTTCAGTAGAGTATGTTCACAGTGTCACTGGTGTTACTGCTGCTTTGGCAAGGCCAAACAAAGGCATGTATGTGATATAAACCTGTCTTTGGCCTAATCTTTGTTCACATTCATCTTGACGTGAGTATAATTTTACAGCTAGAGAAATACCCCCCTCCCCCAACACACATCTTGCCCTATTTTTGCATGTTATTGGCATCTGTTGACATTCACATCTTCCGAGCAGCCCATTTGTTCTACCACATCCCTCCTCCCTTCAGGTCCCCTTGATTACATTTGATGGGAGAATTAAGTGCTCCACATTTAAGCTCTCAGAAAGAACAAATGTGTAAAAAAAAAAATTAGTGCTGCCACTAACGACTAATTTTCTAACGACCGATTAATCGACTAATTTTTCGATTAATTGATTAATCTTAACGACTTTTTT
>JAQLOM010000020.1:5246092-5258130 GCA_030068315.1 Chrysichthys thysi
TATATATATATATATATATATTTATGTATGTATATATACACACAAGCGTCAAATCAAATGGCAGTTAGCATGTGTAATGCAGTGTCTCACACGTATAGGGTTGTTGAATGTAGAGAAACTTTTGCTTTTTGTATTTTGTCACAAAATATTTATAGGTGAACATTTTTACAGTTTTTACATATTTAGATGTGAATGCTTAAAAAAGAACTGAAAGCAGTTGCACACAATCAGGTCATGTACATTTTGCAATCTGTAATTGTGCCTATGGTAATACTATTTTTTTTTATAATTGTTTTTGTAATAACGTTTTTGTATAATACAGTGGAACCTCGGCTCAAAAACTTAATTCGTTCCGAGACTCAATTCACAAACCGATTTGTTCGTGACCCGATTCAATTTTTCCCAGTGAAATTATTGTAAATAACAATTGAAGTGTTTCAGCCACCAAATACATGTTAGTTTTTTTTTAAGTGTATTATGGGTTTATGTGTGGCAATAAAACATAGAATAAAATGAAAATAACCTTAATTATAGAAAACTACAACTAAAGTAGATACAGATGATTTTAATGCATGTAATGCACCTTTGCAGTGGACACGTAGTTGCTGGTATAGATGGATGGTGGTGGTGGAGGATGGTGGCGGTTCTGAAGTTTCGCGATTATTTCTTTATTTCAACTGTTATACAGGGACCCATAATGAAGGCTTATAGAGCAGAAATGCGGAGAAACGCAAAGAAAAATGCATTGAACATGTTACATTACATTACATTATTGTCATTTGGCAGACGCTCTTATCCAGAGCGACTTACATTTATTTATTTTATTTTTTTTATACAATTGAGCAATTGCAGGTTAAGGGCCTTGCTCAAGGACCCAGCAGTGGTACCTGGACTTGAACTCCCAACCTTCCGATCAGTAGCCCACCGTCTTAACCCCCTGAGCTACCACTGCCCTATGTTCACACCACAAGTGCTTTAACGGAACTGAATGTGTGTACTGTGAAGCGTAGTTTGGCTGCTTGTACATCAGTCAAGGCTTTGTTCGTCGGTTGGTACAAAATCTGTCCCTGAATTTAGTTCGTGCCTCGATTTGTTCGCCATCCAAGTGCGTTTGTGAGCCGATGGTCCACTGTATGTACTATGTCAGCCCTATATACCTAAAAGTAAAGAATAGATAGAATAAGAAGAGTAACACATTAGATATACATGGCAAGAAAGTGGTTTAGCAGTGCACTCTTTTTAACAGCAACAGAAGCTCTATGTTACAGCTTTAATTACTGTTTTTTCTTGGCAGCTGACACATTTTTGTAGAAGCTCTGTCTGGTCAGGGTTGTACTAAAAACAAATCCACATGGACATGTTCACTGTTGTATTAACCTAAGGCTATTTTGTCCTTGTCAAGTCAGGTATGGTGCCACATGTATCTTTGTGAATATTGGTGTTTAATTTTTTTTTTATAGGTACCTCCAAAGAGAAGACGTGTAGAAAAAGCCAATCAGAACAGCAGAAGGAAGTTCTAGCAGAGAGGCCAGAAGACCCACCACAGCCTCCGCCTCCACCTGCTTTAGTTGTAGACCATCAGCGACTCAAGGTAATAAAGAAAGAAAGAAAGCTATTGAGAATAGAGTATTTTCCCAAAATGCACCAGAAGTACCTTATAGCATTGAGCAGGCTTCCTACTGTTCCTTGAAATCCTTGACAGTTTGTGAATGTGAGGTGGGGAAAAAAAAAATTCAATTTCTTGAAAGTTTTTGAAAAGAAAAAAGACCTGGCGTATTGAAAGTGCTAGAATTGATATATTTTGTGTGAGAATAGAAATTGATGCTCTTTTTTTTTCTTCTTTTTTTTCTTTTTCAACTTAACATTAGTAATGGGTTACGTTCTACTGTTCGAGGGCGTCTCCCACCATCTGTGCGACCTGGTTTCACACACCACCTGCCTCAAGAAAGTGCTTGAATTTGAGGGAATTAACCTTGATCTGTTTCTCAAACTATAGCGTGTTGGGTCCTTGGATTTGAGGGATTTGGGTCTGGGAAGTCCTTTAAAAGTTCTTGAATTTGATGTTTAACAAGGTGTGGGAAGCCTGATGTGATTGTTTAACTACTGCTGGTTAATCTGGAGCTCTCAATACCAGCTTCAGTTTAATTCTGTAGGTGTGCGCTTAGATTTAGCAGCACTTAAAACATTCATTTTTATGGTGGTATTCAGCATACATGCACTGTTTTTCCCATTTCCCATTATTTTTCTGTTTTACAGTTTGTGCCAGCAATAATACAAAATTGTACTGACCACCTTTTTGAGAACCATGTTTCTGATGGAACTTGGTTGTTTTCTCTCATTGAATCAACTGGGGTTCGATCTGGGACTTACTACTACTGCTTCCTTGCACATTACCTATGTAGTCACTTTCCAGAGAAGATTCCTGAATTCATTACAAATGACAGGTAGATTTGTTGAATCTAAATCTATTCTAGTTTTATGGTAAGAGTTCAAATACAGGCATTAAATCTTTAAAGGTAGTCGTAGATACGGCTTTGCTGTTATTACCCATTTCTGTTATTATTCAGTGCTGTCACATTAGGATCCTTTAATGATGCCATTAAATATACTAAGCTAAAGATGTACATATTCAGTCGTTTGAACGTCAGTATCTCCAGCTTGTATGGAAGCCACATTAAAGCGTGCTAATTTCTGCGACGGAGAAAAGCAGCCGTCATTACTGCAATCATTCAGGTAATGTTGGAGGACACGCTCATCAGCACTGACACAGTGTCTTCATTTCCCCTTCACGTAGGTTTTATCGTTTCTGCTCACAAGCACTTAGTGCTTTTGCATCGTGCCAGTTAAATCTTACACCATGCAATCCTTTCCACTATATGCAAATAATTTTTATCACTGTTTTCCACTCAGTAATGCGTATGATCAAACGTGGATCATAGAAATGTGTAAAGGAAAGGGTAAAACTTGTAATATTTAACATGCTTTGTTAAATGCATTTCATGCTGTTTAGTTGCAGGCTAGCCGCTTGATTGGCACTGGGAGAAGTACCTCTATTATCATTTTGAACCCAGCAAGTGCAGTTACACAACTGCTAGTTGGAGTGACCACTCAGATTGTGCGCCACACTGTCAGACAAGTGCTGCAGAACAAAGAGGAAAGTGCATTCATCCATATTTGTGTGCTACAGACCCCTGCACTGGTTATCGCGTTCTTATTTCCCTGCACAACCGCTCTGAGGGTTTCTGTCAGGACCACTGATTCTTGCGTGGATTGATGGTCCACAGCACTGCTTCATACACCTTTTGCCCAATGAGGTGTGAGAGCTGAGGGATGCAAAGGCTTTTGGCACTGCTCGTGGAGTTTGTTTGTTTGTTTGTTTGTTTGTTTGTTTGTTTATTTACGAAGTGGGGGGGGGAGCAGATATCTTTAAGAAACAGATCATGACATGACTGGGTCTGTGAATAATTGCTTCTTTATTCCTGGCTTATGGAACAAATTGAATTTCCGGTGTAGTGGGATGAGAATTGCCATTTAAACAGAATCTCCTGCTGGTTGGGTTGGCAAACTGCCTGGCATGTATTAAAGATGGAAAGCGAGCTTTTTACGTGACATTTCATTTATATTCATAAACCATATACAGATTGATTACTATTAACATTTTTGGAGTACAGGAAGACCTTTGGAACAGTGTCGGAAGACACGGACCTGCTATTATTATTACTGTGGAACCTTGGATTGCGAGTAACTTGGTCTGCAAGTGTTTTGCAAGACGAGCAAAAAATTTTAATAGATTTTGTCTTTGTTAACGAGTGATGTCTTGCAATACGCGTAGTATGCATACGGTTCTTCTGCCGAGCCTCACATGATCACAACTTCTTTCTCTCACTCACTGCGGGATTGTGGCTCACTCGTATAGTTAACAGCCGCGCTAGCATAGAAAAAGCCTGAGGAATCCCTCACTTTAAATGAGATCAGGGAGATGTGTAACACGGGAATAGTAAGGCTTGGCAAGAGCGCGGAAAATGGCAACTAATGCGTGAGTCTTTTTATAGCTCCCGCAATCAGTCCCAATCCGGTACACCTGCCACCACCCATGTGACGTGCCGTGGCATCACGGAGGAAAACCAGGAAGTAGCCTTTAGCACGCGAGTTCTGACATGTGCCACTGTTGGGAGTGCTGAGAACAGGTGCGCTGTACATGCGCTCCATGTGGGCAAATTCATGACAGTTTTATTTATTTTTACGTCATATTTTGTATTATATTTTGTCATTTTTCTATAAATATTTGTTGGTTGTGAAACGAATTATCTGAGTTTCCATCATTTCTTATGGGGAAACCCGCTTTGATATACAAGTGATTTGGATTACATTACATTACAGTTATTTGGCAGACGCTCTTATCCAGAGCAACTTACATTTATCTCATTTATACAAGTGAGCATTTGCAGGTTAAGGGCCTTGATCAAGGGCCCAGCAGTGGCAGCTTGGCGGTGCTTGGATTTAAAATCCCAACCTTCCGATCAGTAGGCCGACGTCTTAACCCCCTGAGCTACCCCCTGCACGGTTACAAGCACGTCTCTGCAACGAATTATGCTCACAATGCAAGGTTCCACTGTATTATTATTATTATTATTATTATTATTATTATTATTATTATATCTAAGTTTAAAGTGCTATGAAGAGTTCACCATCACGTCCCACTTTACTGAGAAGACTGTGGAATTTGTAAATATGATGAAAATTCGAGTTGATCTCTGGGCTTTGGTCAAAGTCTGTATCAGGCTAGTGTAGATATAAGAAGTGCTTTGAAAATGATCATTAATATGTAGTTATTACAGTTTGCCAAGAAATCACATTCTTTAGAAGAAAAAGTGAAAATCACTAAATAAGCCTGGAGCCAAGTGCTTGATGATAATTAAAAAGACCTAATTTTCTCCTGGGTCTCATGGATGTGCTGTTTTGCTCTTGCATTATCAGAATATAGAAAATTTAGGTTGTCTTGCCTTTTAATGCCTTTTTTTTTATAAATGTATCCAGGGATTTGATGAAATCAGCTTTTTGAGCCAGTGGCAAACACTTAACCACTGGTTTTAACATGCAGTAAACTTGTGTTGTGTAACGATTTATCATCTCTACATGATATTACATTAGCACACTGCCAGTGATGCTTACTCAATTATATTATATTCCAAACTTTGCTCATTATTGTGAAAAAAAAAAATGTCACTGTATGATTCAGCTAAATTTAGACAGATGTATGTTTCACATCAGTTAGCTTTTTAAAAAACGCTGCGTTCAGTTTGTTCAGAAAATGAGAGAGGGAGGAAAATGTTGACTTATAACTATTCGTATGACATTACTCACCCCCACCATCATATTTACTCTTTGGGCATTAGCATCGACAATGAAAATGTTGGCCATGTTGACTTTGGATCACGGATTCGTAAAAGGATTATGTCGATAATGTTCTGATTTTTCTTGCGCATTACTGCAGAGTCACCCACAAATCCACCGTCCACCCGAGCAGTTGTTGCTGTCGTCAAGCAGTTTCCTACTGCACAACTGGCAATATAATTACGCCCTTTTGTCCTTTCCTTAGACCTGAAATGGTGGAAATGCAAATTTTTCTGTCTTTCATGCTATCCATTCTGGATAACTGCATCGTTTATTGTGATTGATTTATTTATTTAAATAGTTCAGCAGAGATCAGTGACTCTTAAGCCTAAATGTAGAGTCTTATTGGTATGCAGCCTGCAATGCTGCACTATGTATCAGAAAGAGACAGGGATTAAGTTTGTTATTTTGAACAGAACAATCTTTACAACGCAGCAAGAATCATACTGCTAACTTGTCAGTTTTTTCCCCCCCCATCATTAATAATAATGTAATGCTGGGGAATTTTGTTTCTCATAACCGAAGTGAATGGAATCTTTTATTGCCTTTTGTGTTGTAAAGTGTATTTTTTTTTTTTCTTCTTCTCTCATGCTAAAAGAAAGCGCAGTAGTCCCTGGAGCAGTTGGTGGTTATTGGTGCAGCCACAAGAGGACAGGCTGTAATCCGGCTGAAGGCTCATTCCCATCAACCCCTGCTTTTAACCCCTGGGACTTAAACTCATGATCCCACAGGCACAGCTTTTTAATCACAGAGTTCCACAATTACAAAATGCGCTTTTGCACTGGGCAGTGCCATGCAGCACAGGACATTAACAATTCAGTAACTCGCAATTGGTTGTTGAGTCATCACTTGAGACTGACAAACACCAGTTAAAAAAAACAAAACACAAGCTAGATACTAGAGAGTATAGTACAGCAATCTTCTGTGGTCTCGTAGGAGTAGATAAAATTTCTTTACATTTTGAAATGCTTTTTTTTCTAGTGGCTTTATGAGACCTATTGTAGGTTTATGGGGGGAAAAAAAGTTTTTTCCAATTATTTCCCTGTGTGAATGTATTTTTATTGCTGATATTTTTACATTTCTCTCATGATCCATGTATCTGAAACTCAAATGGCTTCTTATTCCCAATTCATATGGTTCCTACACGGAGTATAATATATAATATAATATATAATATAATATAATATAATATAATATAATATAATATAATATAATATAATATAATATAATATAATATAATGTACTGTGTCTGTAGAGAGTTTTTTTTTATTTCATATTAATGAAAATTTGTGAAGCTCAAATAGGTTTTTCCTAACTATGCATATCTCTAGTCATCAGCACAGCTTTCGGAGAACAAATCTTGCTTTCACAGGCTCTGATAGACGATGGGGAAACCAGCACTGGTACCTGGCATGTGCCTGGTTAGTTCTGGATTTTGATTAATAACCATCCTGTACTATATAATACACTGCTAAAAAAAAAATGATGTAAGAGAACAATCTTCTACTGGATGTTTGGAGTCCAGCAAAGCTGATTGATTTCACTGCTCAGACACACCTGTTTAATTGCATTTTGTCCCTTAAGAATTGCCGTTGGACTCCGGTGTCCTGAGTAGGGTTGGTTCCTTTTCACATTTGTACAAGTACCTGGAACTCAGTACCAGTACCCAACAGTACTTTTTTTAGTACTTTACTCTCTGTAATAACAAAATATATCTCTATCTCTAAATCCACCTATCTATATCTCGGTTTCTATATGGTACAACCTCCGGCCTGTCAGTCTGTCACCAGGTCATAGTGTAAATCCGCTGTCCTGACTGCGTCGGGCTTCAAAACGATACATGAGTGACATCACACTGCTTTTGCGCTCTCTCGTACATATACTTTGCTTTCCCACCCAGATCCACTTTTGGGTGCTGAAATCAGTTAATTCATCATGAATCGGCAGTATATGGTGCCAGCGTAATTCCAACCAAAATCCTATTTAAGGTCATTCCCCTCGTTTCCCATGCCCCCCTCCCTATTTTTCTTTCTTTCTTTTTTTTTTTTAAATTTATTTATTTATTTTTTAAATAACAGTAAAGCTTCTTCAAAATTCTTAATATATTAACATTATTGTAAATGCATCGCTTGATCTTTGAATCCTTTTCTTTTTTTTCCCCTTGTTTCTCTGATTTAATATTTTAAGCGATTTATTTCTTTACAGAGTCAATGTTAGTTCTTTAAATTTTATACACTTGATGTTCCACAGTTCAGTTAAGTTACATTTCTGATTTTGATCAGACCTGACACATACTTCATTGCACTTTCATTCAACTCCTTGCTTGAAATGTGGACATCTGTACAGACTGTTGCATCATCTGTACCATTGTTCTGCTTTGTCCTTTAAAATCCTAGGTTGGTCATTTTATTCATTAATGCATTTAATCTAATGCAGCTCAGGGGATATAAATAAATAAAATCCCTTAAGTGAAAGTGACTATTTGTCACATGTGAAACACACTACAGCACAGCACAGCGTGACACAGCGAAATGAACTCTCTGCATTTGACCCATTCACCCTTGTGAAGCAGGGGGCAGCCGAACAACGCAGTGCTTGGGGACAGTACCTTGCTCAGGGTACCTTGTCTGGTCCGGGGCTTTGAACCCACAACCTTCCAATCGAAGGGCCAATGCCCCGACCGCTAGGCTACCACTGCATATTGCATGTATGCATATTGCTTGAGGTGAACCATTCAGTAGATCACAACATTTGGAGTATGTGTATTAATCATTTAACTTTGGTTGAATTACAAGCTGTCTGGTGAAAAGAGAAGTGGCTGCTTCATATAGTTTGCCTGTATGCACTAGATATGTGCAACCTGTGTTATTTTAAAGGCCCTGGCGCTTGTATAGGGTGATTTGTTATATAGGCTTCTGTGCTGGACTGGCCAGGTTATTACTCAGCAGCAGAGGATGATAACCCTCAAAGGGTTTGAGTTAAATTGAGTGTATCAACTGATCTTTTATAGCTGTGATTACTGTTCTGCTCAGGTGTAGCAGTAGTGGGACCTGCTACCCATGATTGCTTAACCATGGTCTTTGGTACGAGCACAAAACTCAAGAAGGGGTCCACACCTGATTCTTATAATGAGCAGCATTGTGAGCTATGTGTTGTTATTTATCTTTTATGTCATTCTGCTTTGTTTCTGACAGTTTAACATTGTAAATGTTTCGTTTATGAATGTTGTCTTTTAATCCAGAAGGTGTTTTTCCACTGCTGTTTCTTGCTCTTTTCAACAAGAAACCAGGCTTTAATTTGTGGAGTGTAAATTTAACACAGCTGGACATAAAACGTTGGACGTCCGCCTTCTCTGGCACAAAAACGCTATTGCTGTTTCGTAACGTGGGCCATGCTGCTTTGTTCATTCTGCACTCGGTACATGAGGATTAATCTCACAGATGCAAGTGCCAAGTCCACACATTCAGAGAGAATTCAGGTCTGTCCCAAACCACAGAATGTACTGCGAAACTATTTGCTACAATAGTATGTAGTTTCAGGTTGAGCACTTGTGACCCTGAGGATATAATAATAATCTTTTGGTGTTTTCTTAGTATTAGAGAAGCAGAATTACAGAATTATGAGAAAGAAAAAGTATATTTTACTGTGCACATGAATGTTACTGAGTATCTCTGGTTTGTTCAGAGGACACGCCCATGTTGGTGGATTACATCTGTCTGTATTTCACAAGGCCATTGATCATATCCCTGAACTATAAACAAGTATAAAAAATACAGCGTCAAAACCAAAACCATCATGGCTGTTCTCTTCCAGTGTGGGTTTTTTTTTTATATTACCAGGTCTCAAGCCTGTCAAAAACACTGATAGCCGCAAAGTTTAGCACGCTAGCTGAAACCTGATCCAATATATATCGCCGCAGAGGTGATTGAATGGTCAGATGACTCACTCTGTCCAGATATAGCAGTGTTTTAATATCCATAGATAAACAAGAGACATTCAGCTAACAGATAATGGACTTTTACACAATTAGGATACATTAGCGCACTGTCAGGCACTAGATATCCACCAAATTAGACCGATTTGAATGATTTATCTGTTTAGCAAAGAAAAAAGGCTCTATTTTTTGCCCTCTTAATCAAGTTTTTTCTTTAAACAAATTAAGAAAAAAGTCCTATACATTGAAGCATTAATGTAATTTCCCTGTACACGTTAAAAGTACTATGTTCTAAACATGTCCCTAAATTATGCATTTTATTTGCTATCCTGAAGGTAATATTCCTACAAGCCAGTGACTTCTGGAACCGTTTGCTTTTTTGCTTTTCATCTGCTTTGTTCATGTTGGCTAGAGTATTTATCAGAGCCTGACCTGATGCTTTAGTAGCTAGCCCCAATATCTCATCTGTATGCATTTTGATGAGCTGCTGATTGTCCACAGATTCACCATGATGAATGTGTCAATTGATAGGGCATCACAGGGACTGAGGCATTTTAATTAAAGTCAGGGTGAAAGGTAAACACCAGCATGCTGTAACTGTGTATGAAATGGAAGGTAATTATGATTTGCCTTAATTAGCTGTCACTGTGATCTTAATTGCTTTGGAGGGCTGCTGACCCCCTGCACTGACTCTGTGCTACTGGGTTTCAGGTGGCACGGGCTTTGTGTGGGCTTTACCTGTCTAACTCTTTTCACATTCCATTCTTTCAGGTTCATTAAAGTTTCAACAGCCACAAAGTGACTTGGAAGAAACTTGTGTAGTTTGTTTTATTTCCCTTTCTTGGTTGAGATGATCAGTAGCAAGTTTTGTAGAAAAATATTAGCCTGTGACCCAAACGGGGCCCGAGCAAGCACTGTGGTCCTTTGCAGGTTGTGCACTTTGATGATGTTGAGCTTTAGACCTGTGGTATGCAAGTGATCTAAAGCTTCTTGGGTGTAATGGGGAACATTTGGGATTGCTGTGAAAGATTTCTTTACTTTTACTTGCTGTGCTTTCACAGTGGTTCACCTTTCAAGGATGTTGGGGATATATATATATATATCTCACTCTCTCACACACACACACACACACACGAGTGATTAACACTGAGAAGGTCCTGGGTTCGAGCCCCGGGTTTGGTTTTTTGACATTGGCTGCTCAAAATTGCCCGTAGATGTGTGTGTGAGCGTGAATGGTTGTCTGTCTGTGTGTTGCCCTGCGGTGGATTGGTGACCTGCTCAGGGCGTAACCCCGCCTTTCACCTGGTCGCTTCCCCCCCGCGACCCTGACCAGGATTAAGCGGCAGAAGACGAAGAACAAGTGAAGCAGGGGGCAGCCGAACAACGCAGTGTCCAGGGAGCAGTGCTTGGGGATGGTATCTTGCTCAGGGTACCTCAGTGTGCCTTGAACCGACAACGTTCCGACTGAAGGGCCAATGCCCTGACCACTAGGCTAACACTGCCTCTGTGTGTGTGTGTGTGTATAAATTAACAATCATACCATTTTAATACGTTCTTACAGAATTTGATTTACCCAAGCTGCTTGATGACCAGTTAAATTAATTGAAAACTTTCTACTTTTTCAACCATCTTTGGCTTAAATGTTGTTGAATCTTCCTTCAACGTGGGGTTCACCACAGGGTACCTGGAGTAGGTGTGCCTACAGGGTGCTCATTTGTACCTTTTTGAAGCCTAAAATGAAAAATGAAGCACCATACGAGCCATATGCACAGGAATACCATGAGGCCACACGTGTGCCATTTGGGACCGGACCTTAATCTGAACACTCAGTCTGAAGTTTACACTTTTCCTGATGAAAGATAGTTTAAGTCTAGCATCTTTGAGATTGTAAGTAACTGAGATTAGAGTTAAAGACTGCAGAGGATACACAAAAATATGTATTATGTGCTCTTTACTTGCATTGTCTTTCAAAGCCTGGTATTCATGTACTTAAGACCTTCAACCTTTAACATGTCCTTGAAATCAAAATGAATGCTTCAGTGCTATTGGTACCTGCCCCTTGGTGTATTTTACTATTATATATATAATATATATATATATATATATATAATTAGTTTTTGTGGTATTCTTTTTAAAAATGTACAATACGTTACTTTTGTCAAATTTTCAGTATTTTTTTTAACATGATAGCCAGAATGTTACTTTGTCTTTATACACTGTCTGGGCTTCTCCAGCGCTAAGAGTAAGTAAAATGACCTCATTAATCTCTTCATTGCTTTCCATATTTAGCAAGGTTGCTATGCTACTGTCTGGTTTGTGTAAGTGCGGGTGTCATGTAGCGTATCTCTAATGCAATTGGCTGTCAAACAGTTCAACCCTCACTAGGGTTAGGATTCCTGTTTCAGAAGGAAACATGAACATACAGTTGTGGTCAAAAGTTAAAAGTTAAAAACATATCAGGGCTCTCTTGAGTTTCCCGTTACTTCTACAACTCTGATTTTTCTCTGATAGAGTGATTGGAACAGATAGTACTTTGTCACAAAAAACAGTCATGAAGTTTGGTTCTTTTATGACTTTATTATGGGATAACAGAAGAAAGTGATCACATCTGCTGGGTCAAAAATATACATACCGCAGTGCTAATATTTGGTTACATGTCCCTTAGCCATTTTCACTTCAATTAGGTGCTTTTGGTAGCCATCCACAAGCT
>JAQLOM010000020.1:5262090-5278397 GCA_030068315.1 Chrysichthys thysi
CACACACACACACACACACACACACACACACACACACACACACACACACACACACACACACACACACACACTCTGATCAGCACACCCACATGATTTTTGCCCTCAAGACAATTGTTCTGATACCAGTTGGTTACGCCATGACCTTATGTTGTAAAATCTTGTATCATTTACTTTTTTTTTATTACCTCTTAGTTTGAGTTACAAGAATGCTAAGATTGTTTGCATTAATTAATGAATGATGAACAAGGCAATTTTAGCCAGCGTGGTTTGTTGAGTATACGGCGCATTATTATTGTGTTATAACTGTTTTTTGTAATGGTATTTTGGCTTTTCTTTCTTTTTCTTTTTCTTTTCTTTTCTTTTTTTTTTTTTTAAAGAAAATGTTTAGTTGTATTACGACCTTTGATTAGAAGCTACTTATTCTTTCAGGAGCTAGGTTCTAGTTGGTTTTTGGCTTAGTTTTGGTTAGTCGCCAAGGCCTTTTCTCTGAAAGAATTGACCTGCTTCTTTCTTCAGTTTGCAGCAAACCATTTCTGTAGTTAAGACTCATCTCAATTTTCTGTAAAGCTGAGTATACCTACAAACCATTTAAAAAGATGCAAAAAGAGAAATTAGCTCTGGACTACTGCAGTGAGATGGAGAACCCTGGCTACCTCAGTTGAAAGTTATTTAAGACTACATGTTTATCGAAGACGTACAGTATTTGTCAACATCTGTAACATCGCTGCACCTTTGACCATTTGAAAGCCCAGGTACTGAGCAGCAAGTCCTGTGGCTGATGCAGTAATCCATCCTTTTGCTTGGTTTTTGGTTCATATCCTTTTTTTTTTTTTTTTTTTTTAATTGAATTTTGCAGTTGAGCCAACACAAACACAGCACATTAACTTCAGTAAGATTTTGTATTTTGTATATTATATATGTTTTTTCTCCTGTCCAATGGACCTTGGTGATGGCAGCCATATTGTTTGTCCACTTCACTACAGTTTCTTTTCTTTATGTCTCACATAATCACATCATTTTAGCTATTTATCTCTCGCTCTACCTGTTTATTTATTAACATGGTTATTGGTGTGTTTGACTGTTCATATTTTTGTACACCATTTGACTAAAAGGGGACAAATTGGAAATTTGTTACAGATTTTGAAGTTTGGAGCCATGTCATGATGTAGCACATTTTTGTAGCAGGGTTACGCGAGTGGAGAGGTTTACTGGTCTCAGGTCTCTGCTACATTCATGATCTATTTATTCCATTATGATGGTGGTGGTGCTTTTTTGGGCTTTGCAGTAAAGGGACTGGCATACAGCTAATGTTTTTGAGTATTTTAACACCTGCTACCCGATATCTCATGCATACGATCTGCTTGCTCTGTGTAATTCTGTAGGTACTACTGTGATGCTGACCACTGGGTCTGAGATCCTGAAATTTTAGTCTATTTTATACATCCTATGAGGACTGAAAGAATTAGAGGACATGCAAAATATTACCTGTGTTCACCTCTTTAAATGTGATTGTTGGCTCACTTTTTTGTCAACTTATGCATTCAGTATTTGGTGTGATACTGTACTGGCCCTAAACTGTGTCACTTGGCCAACAAATTTTTAATTTGTGAATTTGAAAATAGTGTGTGTGCAAGATTCAAATTGGAAAACATCAAATATTTATATAAAAAGTCATTTAAAGTGACAAGAGGCCTGCACTGACATAGCGATCTGGCCATGGTACATGAGAAAAAATTAATGTTGAATCATGTGAAACCCCACTTTTTTTTCCCTCTTGGTTTGACCTGTGCTTGATATCACAGACTACATAATTCTGTGTTGCGTACATCTTTAAAGAAAAACCACAACAACAACAAACAAATGGCACTGCTCTGAGTCTGTGAATGCTGTCTTAGGAAAACCTGTGATGTCATATGAGTTGGGTTTAAAGCAATGGTCAAAGCGGGTACTGGTGATAAACTAGCGCTGTCTATCATTTTCCCGTTCACTCTCTTTTACACATTTGGTTTGATGTAGCCCAATTACATGTTTGTTCAAAAAAAAAAAAAAAAAAAAATCTGTGCTGTTGCTAGACCAAAAACTGGCCAACTACAAAACTGCCTGACTACTTTATGGACACCTGACTGGAGCCTTAAACAAGTGTTACTGAATGGAATGAAAATATCTGTCTCATCCTGCATCATCCTCTGAAGAAGAGCTACAGAGCACGCAAGTGTGGCTTAGCTCATCATTCTTAAGTCATTTCCTTTTCCATTTTTCTTGATTGAAGACTAAGTTGGCTAAACATCCAGTTTGTCGACGTGCTCGGGCGGGTAGTGGGGTATGCAGTGTTTTTGTTTTGTGTTTGTTTGTTTTTTCCCCCCCCCCCAAGTTTTTTCTTTTCTTGAATAAGCCTCTTTCAGTGATCTAATAATTGCCTCTAATACGTAGTCTGTTTATTTATTGATCTAATTTTGGGGATTTGTATTTCTGCTATTGCCAGGGTCTTTGCCCCATTTTCTCAAACTGGTAAAAGACTCATTTGAAACCTGGTTTAATATCCAGCCAAGCGTTCTTTTAGTGAAAGTCCTGTTGAAATGAGTACATTTACTGTAATTTCTTAAACTGCTGTGATCATACTTGAATAAAAGGTGCAAATTGTACTATTTGGTGCATGTGTTCATTTCTGTTCATCATTGCTTTTCAGTGTTTAACCTCACATTTCATGTTGATTTTCAGGACAGAATACGTGACAAAGTTCAGTTATGAACCAGTAAATGCTACTAAACTGTTTAGTATTGTTTAATCATTAGCCTTTTTCCTTCACTTCTCATCAACCGGAATGCAATAATCTGTATTTTTTAAATGAAATTTAAACTGAAGCTATTCAAGAAAAAAATGAACTAATAGGGAAAGCCTGTGCACATTTTTTTTTTTTAATGCAAAAACGGAACACAATATCTTTTATTATTTTTTTTTTAATCTGTTTTATGTTTCATCATTAACATGTAAATGGTCCTTTTTTGGGGTACAGATTTACAGGGTCCCCCCCCCCCCAACCTATCGAAGTTTCTTAAAACATTTATACAGAATTACCTTCAGTTTTAAAATATACATAATTCCTTCCCTATGATACAGGACCATCAGCCCCCCAAACTCCTCCATCCACAGCCTGGTTTCAGCTGGATTCCGATTAGAAGGGAGGAACAAAATGTACAATGTCTTCCTCAAAATCAGAAGTAGATTGTGCTTTGGCTGCATTTGGGAGGGGAAAAACAAATCCGCTGTGTTGGTTCAGTCATACTGTGGGACACTTGGTGCTACTTTATACCTGTGATGCTGTCTTGTGTAGATGCAGGCTTCACTGAAGGACCCTCAAGTCAAACTATTACATTACCTTGTCCTGATACAGCCTGGAATCTCATCCTCAATTCCTCAATTCTCAACCTCTTGTCTGGGAGACCTGATGAGTCAAGTAGCAGAAACAATGATGAACCATGATTTGATTTCAGCATCTCTTCATAAGCTCAATTCTCTTCTTGGGGGACAAATGATGAGGGTCTGTATGGACCGACAGTTATTGCCAGGAGCTGCCCTGGTGAAAAACATCAAAGGAATATGCCAAGAGAAAAAAATTAACCATAAATGTCTGTCAAAGAAAACAAGTTTTGTAGTCAGTCGTCAAAATGCTTGTTTTATTACTCATATGGCACGAGAGCCGTGAATGAGGGTTCGCTACTCTCCACTTCCCTTCCAGATTGCAGGCTTGTTGAGCAGTGGAGTTCCACTCCATTCCACCCATGAGAGCTGCTGGAGTTTGGGGAGTAGTGCTTTGACTTGAATCCCTGCAGTGCGTTGAGGAGTGTATGTGTGTTTGTGTATGCATGTGTGTATGTATATATATATATACTATATATATACATATATATATGTATGTGTCTGTGTGTGCGCATGTTTGCTAGTTGTCAGCCGCTCTGGATGTACTTCTTGATCACCACACAGCCGTGTCTAAAAAGCGGGCATGGCAGGTTCTGCAGGAGAGTCCATGTGTTAGTGCAGGGGTCAAAGATCTCCATGTTGCCTAGCGCTGGTCCCTCGCTGCTCACGATGCCTCCTGTGGTGTATATTTTCCCATCCAGGACAACAGCGCTAAAAAAAAAAAAACAGAGTGAGGGGATGAGAATTGGATTTCATGCATAATAATAACGTGACTAAAGATGTGGTAGATAACGTATGAAAAAGATTTTCCAGGCTGCTTGAGTATAATGGCTGACTCCCAGGTAGCGACGTGAACACCACACATCAGTGTAAATCAGGGAAAGCTGTGAGGATGTGTGGTAATGGCGTACTAGGTTAGGCTGGCTGATGCTGAGGAAAAACATGGTGAAAAAATTGAGATTTTCTTTCTTTTTTTTTGGCCACGAGTCAAAGTAAGAAATGTTTCATGCAGCTGGTTCAGATATATCTGATGTCAGGTGTAAATGCACATCGAGAGGTCAAGAAATAATTGATTGCCATATCTGTGAGCTTCAGATATGTTTGTAAAGTACAGGATTATTTGTACATCTATTTTTCCCCCCTATTTGTCAATTCACCCTATTTGGTGAATTACTATTTATTTGTCTTTTTATTTTCTTTTTAATCTTGTTTTATTTTTCATAACCACTGCACACTGAAAAAAGAGCAATACAGGCTGGATTTGGGTATTTATACAGAATTGCCATGTGTGAATTTATAGTTTGTTATAGATGTTGGTTTCAAATGCTATACTTTTGTACTAGTGTTCATCCTAAATCATTGTATTGGTAGATTTATGTAAAATGTGATTGTTTGAAAGAATATATTTTTATACTGGTAAATTATACTCAGTATGTTTATACAATATGACTATCTATGCAAGTGTTTGTGTGATTAACTGGATTGGTTTGGTGGTGATAGTTAATTGACAAGATGAGACATCTGGGTCATGTGACCCTATGGGCTTAATTGCTTCTCATCTGTGATGAACCTGTTTATTTCACCTGAGAAGGGGAATGAGAGTTCGGAGAGCGAGCCTGATGAAGCCTACAGGGAAACGTGGTTTGCTCAATAAAATATCAGTAAAAAGTTTTGGGTTTGTTTCCGTGTGTGGTGGTTACTATTGATTATTTATGGTTTGTGCACCTGCAATCCACCAGCACCTGACAACAAGAAATATAAGGTTGTGCAAAGGGATTTTGTTGTTTTATTTTTGTTGAATGTATTTATTTGCTGATTATTTTATCATTCTTTTCCAATATTTTCCTATATTTTATTTATTATTTACTACTACTATTATTATTATTATTATTATTATTATTATTATTATTATTATTATTATTATAAACAGGTGTTTAAAAAATCTCCTAAGCAGGTGTGTCCAGACTTTGTGCTGGTACTGGTCCTTTTGTCCTTGGACAAGCAGAAACAGCATTAAGTGCAGATTATTGTGTCACTGTAAAAGAATAAACACTTATTCTTTATAACAATAAATTCCTGAGCAGATTTTGTAGCGACAGATGAACAAATCCTTGACTGACGTACAGCCAACCAACCCACGTTTCGTCGTACAGACCTTAAGTTCCGATAAAGCTCTCGTGGTGTGAACGTGTTCAATGCTTTTTTTCTTTGAGAGTAAGAAGTCTAAGTGTATAACAGTTGAAATAAAGAAAGAAATCATCGCAAAACATGAGAAGCGCCACCATATCCCTCCGCCACCGTCCACCTACGCCAGCAACTACGTATCCACAGCAAAGGGTAACGTGCATTAAAATCATCCGTTTATTTCATTTAGGTTTATTTTTCTGTATTTAAGGTTATTTTAATTTTATTCTATGTTTTATTGCCACACATAAACCCATAATACACTCAAAAACATGTTTTTGAGGGCTGAAACACATTCAGTGTATTTACATTAATTTAAATGGGAAAAACTGATTCAGGTCGCGAACAAATCGGGTCATGAACAGAGTCTCGGAATGAATTAAGTTTGTGAGCCGAGGGTCCACTGTACAACATCTTGACTGTGCGAACATGAGAAAGGCTAGCAGACCTGCAGAATTGCCTGGAATGGTTCATGTTGGGCCCAGCTTTAATGTTGCCCTTGTCCGGGTCGTAGATGGTGGTAGCTCTGGCGTACGCTCCTCCGAGGATGAAGATGAAGCCGTTGAGGCTCACAGCAGGCGCATACTTGTTATCTAAATAGAGCCGAGAAAAAAGAGAGCAAAGTGTATAGCATTCACCACTTCAGTGCAGCTCTCACACAGGAGCTTCCGCTGATAATAATAGCATCGTTTTCATTTCCTCCTGATGTGAGAGGGTTGCAGGCAAATTACACCTTTCTTCGAATGCAAAAGCTAGTGCCATTTAGGCTTCTGAGTTAGTGAAGAGTGAAATGCTATACCAAGTTTTGGAAAATAAAGGGTTTCTATGATTTACTGCTGAGATAATTGAATTTGTATCAAATGAAACTTATTGTGTTTCTTCGTGGCGTTCTCCGTCCATTTCAATGAATTGTCAGATAATTAATGCGCTGGATTACAGACTGCGGGACTTTGTTGTTTGTATCTGGAGTGCTGCTTTGTTCCGATGGCTGCATATTTGTATGTTGGAATAGAGCTGATTTAAACATAAAAGACATGGTGATTCAACAGATCCGAACACCACATATACACTATAAATTCATGCATATATATTGTCCTTTTTCTTCTACATTCTCACTTTTCATCCATTTTTTTTTATTTATTTTGACCCTCATATCCATTTCTTTTATGTTTTTATAGTGCGTTTCTTCCTCATTTTCTACCAACTTCCGTGTTTTTAAGGTTGAAAATGTGAACAGGTCCATCTTCTTGTTGCTCGTTCTCTAAAGGACATGCACACTGGTACGCCCTCAAAACAGTGAGCTTAACTCTACACAATCTATTATTTTTCCAGCATACGGGGTAAATTAAAGAAAAATGTAATGACCGGGCAGATGATTGACAGCCAAGCAACTGTCTACACAGAGTAAACAAAAGGTTTTCCAGCAGTATAACGTACAACTTGCCATCACTGTGCTTCGCCTTTCCGACAGCAAAATTGTCTCCCAAATGATTACAGCTGGGCCAATTTATCACGCGTATGAATAATTCACACGACCATGGTCAAATTTATTTTTTTATTTTTTCATATTTCCCTCCACCCACATCCATTGCTTGAGAAGCCATGCACGGAAGGGATCTGCAGAGCTGCCGCTGGGTTTAATGGTGGAAACATAAACGTGTCAGCTGGGCGCTGTGCTGCTCCGGCGGGCTTCCTTGGTGCTGACTGCCAGCTGCATCTCATTAAAAGCCCTGCCACTCCTTCACGAGTGACAGGGGACATAACACACATGCTCTGTGGCACTACATAGGCAACACTGCGGAGCTGAGGTCTCTGTAACTTGTCTTCTCTCGAACTGTTGTCATCCAGTGTCATGCTGCATTGTGGGACAAATCCCATTTCCCTGAGTGCACCTGTGCCTTAGACCTCTGATGCTGGTTGGTTACGGACTTGTTTTTCCCACCTCCATGAGAGATCTATGATGGATACAGTTGATGGATACGAGGTTATGCGCCCTGCTCAAGGGCCTAGCAGTGTCGGTCCCAACCTTCAGATCAGCAACCCAGCACCACCTCTATTTGCACACCTCACAAACTACAGCATCATGCATGCCTCATTATCTCATTTCCAGATTTCTGCATTGCCATCCTGAGTATGCAGGAGAGTATACAAGATCACTCCTCATCTTAAACGTCATAACCAGCCTCCTCATTTATTTGACCGATGCTTCTAAAACCCTCTGCGATTCTATCGGCTGTGCTAGCTACTGAAACTCGCCTCTGTGTACTCCGAGCCTGAAAGCCGCTGCACAAAGGGATTACGGCTGCTTCTTTGATGGCGAGATTCTGCCTCTGGCAAGACAACTTGAGGTCTTTCAAACAAGAGGACTGTCAACACCAGCACTAACATGGAACATGTCTTTCAACAGGAGATAAAGACGGAAGTTTACGGTTCAAGCCACCAATTTGTGGAATTTGTCTGCTATCATTGCTCGCCATGATGGGAAATGGACGGAGGCGGAGAAGGCTATTAGAAACAAAGGAATAGCCGGGTTATAAAAGGCTCCTGGGAAAATATGGATGGGAGGAAAGTGACAGCTGTCGATTGTTGAGCGATTTGAAGTGGACGCTTTAGTGCGTCCCATCTCGGGCTTGCATCTGTTGCTGTTGCATCTGTATGCTAGCACTCTCCTTGTGGGTAATTTAGGGGTCTAGTGAATATTTTGATCCAGGGCAGCTCCTGGCAGGGTGACAGCCAGCGATGCGTCCGAGATGGAGTGAAGATCCCAGAGTAGATGGCTACCAGAGTGGGTGTAACTCATTCCTGAACCTCTTTTCAAATGTGCCTCTCTCTGAAAAAGCACAGCAATTCGTCGTGATTGGAACTGTTTTCGACCAGTGTTCCGGTGCCAGGCTTCCAGTAGCATGTCTCCCCTGCGTGGCCATAGATGACAGCTTGTCTGTCAGTGGGGTGCATGCCTGCTAAATTAGTGTTCGAGGAAACTGTTCACAGCGGGGCTGTGCGCGCGCATATTGGTTTTACTGTGTGTGTGACATTCTGTTTGTGAGTGTTTCATTTGATTAGTGAATCTATGATTTAAAATAATAATAATAATAATAATCACAGGATTCATGTGTGTGTCCTTGTTTCTGGGAAGATCTGTACATATGCGCATGCGTTTGCCAGTTGAGAAGCCAATTCACTGCTGTTGCTGCAGGGTTGGAATAAAGATATATTGAAAATCTTCCACTACCATCGAGTCCCGCAGTGTACGCATGATCTCTGAGATGACTCCGGGCACAGAACTCTAAAATCTCTGCCTCGGCTGCCCTGCTTTCACAAAATCCGGTTGTTAGGGGGGAAAAAAGGGGGCGCGTGAGTGTGGGCGAGAGATGGAGTGATGGCTGAAAATCTGTAGGAACCTCTAAAATCCCTCCATTATGCTCCTATCTTTGGCTGCAACCGCCACAGACTCAATTTCACCAGACAAATCACTCACTCTGTCCAATCAGGCCAGCCCATAGCCAGATGACAGACAACTCACTCTGAGCAAAAAAGGACAGAGAGAGAGAGAGAGAGAGAGAGAGAGAGAGTTAGGTGAGATAGGTGACTGATGGTGCCTGAACAACTCTCCCACCCTCCCAGAGTCGAAACCCTTATTTCCTCTACTCACACCTGAGTCACATGCAATATCCGCTAGGCTTCTTAGCTTTGATGATGAACTCCAGTCCCTACACACTGAGACTGATGAAGAAAGTCTGAAAGGAAGATTTTCCTGAGAAGCACTCAATGCTACTCCAAAAGCCTCCTACACATTCTTTTTAAAGCTCTCAAATTTTCATCTCTGATATTCTGAATTTTTCATATCTCCTATCCAACATCTTATTCATTTTCAGTATCAGTTTCATTCCTGCAGGAAGTGGCAGTGGATCCAATGTGCTCCAGTCCAACGGATACATAATGGGAATACACCATAGATGGGACTCTTGAAAGCACCTACCAGCATGGCAGAGACAGCCAGAGTACCTAGAGGAAACCAAAATGGAAAACTGGAGAAATTCTAGCCAGGCATGATCCTAAGCTTAGGACTGAACTTTGGACCTGTGAAGTGGCAACAGTAACCTGGTGCACCTAAACCACCTTATTATATTAAGGTAATTCTATGACCTGTAATATAGAAAGCATTTAAATTCATCTCAAAAGGGTCAGATTACTGCACTCTTACCAATCATCGGGGACTCGATGAAGCTCCAGGTGTTGGTTTGGGGCACGTAAGACTGTAAGACCCCGGCCGATCGTCCAGCTTCATTCACCCCTCCAAACACGTAGATCTTCCCTCCGCAAACTGTAGCTGCCGCTGAGTGTACCGGTTTGGGCAGAGGAGACACTGTCTCCCATTGGTTAGTGATGGTGTCATACCTGCAGACGTAAGGGACAAAACGTTTTAGTCATTTGTTTGACATTTCTAAAACAGAATCCATGGTTTATTTTAGGTCCAGGATCAAGAGGCCGTCTGAGTCATCATGCTGATCTTCGTTATTAAGAAAATTAAGGTCAAAGGGACCTTATCACCGGACCACCGTAAGAAAATGTCCCTGACCGTGTTCTACCCTTTTAAAACATGATGCAAATGTCCTAAGTTAAGTGCCTTACATTTTCTGCTCGCCTTTACTCTATGCCATGGGGTACAAGTAAGATCAGCAGGCTGCTCATCACCGGACTCAGAGTCCATCCTCTCGGAGTACATCCACATAGCTATTATTTGCTGTATCTGCAATCAGGGCTTCTCTGAATCTCTGCTCTGAAGTGCTCCTAACGACTCCTGAAGACTGGGAAATTACTCATACCTATAGCCATTAGTCTGCTGGACAAATGTCACGGCGATCATTTAATGCCATTACAAGCTTCCATATTGTTCAATCAGGTTTGCATAGAGAATAAGAATGCGTGTTCTTTTTGTAAGTCTATGAATAATTGGTTATATGGTGTATTTATCCTTGCCTTAACTGCCTAAGACAAATCCCCTTCTAGCAAAGAGTCATTCATTCAGTCCTTGTAATCTCTAATGGCTTGCTACAGGTGAACAGCGTGCTAATGGGCGGAATGTTCATGAGGCAGCAATCCGGGACCATCTGAGCTCATTCATCTCCACCCGAGGAGGTGAGCGCAAATGGCTCGACCTGCGCTTGGGAATAATGTGCCCTTTAACTGCGGCCGAGAGGAAGGTCCAAATGAGCTCCAAGTCCTGTTTGGTTGCTAACAGCAGGTTTAGCTGCACTAGGCGGTGGATAACATATTGAATAATGAACCAGATGAGCATCAAGCTCAATTATGAGGCAAATGTAATCAATTACACAGCACACACTTATTAGTAAGTAACTTCACAAACGGGTGTGACAGTTCGGCATCTTAATGGACTCACCATTAATGGAAATTTGCAGGTGAAGATAAATGAGAGAGGACTCCGAAATAGAATCTGTGCGAGAAGCGCCAGGAGGTACGAGAATATTAGCAAGTGCATTTCTGTGTTTATGAACACATCAAGTCACAGTGTAATCACTTCATAATATGAAACCACTGAAACAATAATGAGGAGTGATGCTGATTATGGCCTAACCACTATTTGCCAGGGATTCATTCAAGAGCAGTAATCTAGTTTTCCATCTGTGTCTTCATCCTAAAAGCTTTCATGGTGTAGGTTCTGTGCTTGGGACTGAAAGGATGACAGATTAAGTCGACTGCCAGAGAGCCAGTGCCAAGGCCCTTTACCCTTTCTTCAGGATTGTAGATAAATGCATCTGTCAAATAAAAGAGTATTTTCTTTCCAATGCTACATGTCAAATTCTTAATTTTAAATGAAGAGAATTAAACGCACGAGTAACTATATACTATATGCATATTTTTTTGCTGTTGGATTTTTTTTTCTTTCTTTAAACAAAATGCAGTATACACTGGCAGAATTAAAGCATTATTTCCAAAGGCCTTATGCTTCCCATCAACAACAACAACAACAAAAACCATTAAATCAGAACTTTTTACAAGTAAGCTAAAGAGTTATGGGATCTGTAGATGATTAGGAGATCTTGTGAGAGCAGGTCTAAATGCAAAGCATCAAAAGAAGAACGATCCAAATCCTGAATGTAACCTGGGGCAGGTGATTTGAGGTAGGCTGCATGTTTCTGCCTTATTAACTTCAAGGGAAGTGGGGAACAACTGTTTATAATTTGTTTCACAGAATTACACAATAACCCAGCGAGCAAAAGACAAAGCATGAGGTGGAGACATCCATCTTCTCCAGTGAAGAAGAAATTCAAAAGTCAGCCCTCCACCAAGAGAGTCATGTTCAGCATTTCTTTTGGGACATGAAGGGGTCCATTCTGGCGCCTTTCCAAGTGTATGGGCAAACACTGAACAGCTCGGATCTGGTGCCGAGCGATTATCACATCTTCGGTCCACTGAAGGAGGCGCTGCACAGTTGCAGATTCACCTCTGATGATGAAGTAACGGAAGCTAGTTGAACGATACAACAAATGCAGCTTCTGGCATGGGGACCATGTGGAAGACTGATATGCAGGGGGTCCTTGGGTTACAACACAGTTCTGTCCCTACGACGGTGATGTAACCCGAATTTTGGTGCAAGTCAAAACACACCCTATCCTAAGTCACTTCCCTATCCTAACACAGTTGTAAAATCGTATCTAGAACATAAAAACACAACTAAGGCACAGAAAAAGGAAAAGGATATAAATATATAGTACTGTACACTGCACTGTAGGGACAGAAAACCCGACATTCAATATCCGTGGCTGTTTCTCCCTTTTCTGATCTCTTCACAATGTCGAATTTCACTTCCATCCGATTGGCTTTCCTCTTCGTCGAACCACTACCATCTGACGACTCTGACTTTCATTTAGGAGCCATGATAGGAGCCAAAAAGTCACCAAACGAAGCAGAACACTTGCGCTTTTATTTATTTATTTATTTAAATAGTCAACTTCGCCAACTTCCTCACTCACACGCCGCGTTACTGCGTATTCTTCCGCCGTGCTCAACAAAACAAGTTCGCCCACGTCGTCCGTAAGTACGACGCTAATGGCATGAACCGAAACACTTATGTCTCGACTTATTTACGCTTTTATGGAAGTGAGCGTTGTAAACTTGAAACGCCATAGGTCGAGACTGTTGTTACCCGAGGACCTCCTGTATTTAGTTTCTCTCAGTTGCTTCTATTAAAGCCGTTAAATGTATTTTGCCTTCACTTTTTGATTCTGCCTTGTATTTTTATTCCTTACATATTTTTATTTTTATATATACTGCATTTTGGGATGAATCGTAATAATTTCCTCACACTGTCTGCATGACTTTATGTGATACAACAAGACGTTCCCACAGAAATAGCCACGATGGTGACGGAAAACCAGACGCACGGAAGCGTAGCTGAGGTCATGTGTCTAAATAAAAGAGAGAGAGTTTGTAAGTCGGAAAGTTACGTAGTGGGAAAGGGAAGGAAAAGGGTAGGAAGAGCGAATGATACGATGGTATCAGTGCAGCGTGTTTGATGATGTTATCCTTTAGGGACGTACAATATTCTAGTCAAGGATGAAAGCTGCGCTCTCTGATGGTATCATCATGGTCGTGCTGTAATTATGACAGCTACTGCTATGTGGCCCAGACCCCCTCCCAGCTTCCAATCTCCATCGAGGCCCAATTTAATCACACTCGGGGAGCCGGAGGGAAGCGTGTGATTGGCCGTGGTGATAACCCACGGGGCGTTCGGGGATGATGATGAGCCCAGGCGGAGGAGGAGAGTGCACACTATTATGAATACCTATAGTAAGTAAATTCCAGTGGCACTTCTTCAGTCATGGGATTTGTTGCCATTTGCGTTTGCACTGAATGGCCTGGTGTGCTTGGAAAGCTGCACACATGTTTAGCAAATTACAAATGTCAGAAAATACCACTAGGTAAATGCCTGCTAGGTCTGATGGGTTCGTCAGTGCTGGCCCCTGGGGAGGGCCTGACGCGGTATGCTGCACAGCGCCTACCTGTGTGATGGACTGTGTTCGGTATTTCAGCGGAAACGGAAAATTTGATCCTGCTTGTTCTGCAGGGAAATGGCGCTTCGAGTCGCACATGAAATCTCGTGGAGAGTGTGTGACTGCACTTCAGAGTTCCTCTCTGACCTTATCACCACTTCCTGTGCCGCTGACATGCTGCCTTATCTCACCTAGCTCTCAGGTGCAACCACATAACAGCCTATTGAGAGTCGAGAAGGTCACAGCGGACACTCCACTCATGCCAAAGGCTCAACAAGCTAATAGTGTATTTTCATGCGCAGCGATGCCTGGAATCAATATGTTGATGATGTGTGCGTGTGAACACGGCTGTGTGTGTGTGTGTGTTTGTGTGACGGGGGCAGAGCCAGTGTCTGGCAGGGTTTCTCTGCATAAATCTCTGGCTCTAGCTGCCAAGTCCACTCCATCAGTACTACAAGCTGGTCAAAGACTCTCTAGTGTAAGCTTATGTTAACTTGGCACACCCTAGGCATTGCAGGATATGTGTGAGGTTTAGATAGAATCATTCGGGTTATTTAAAATGCAAGATAAGTGCTCCCTAAAGCGACAAAAACAAGCCTACAGAAAACACCAAGCAGTGAGGTGTACTGTGATAGATTGCAGAGTCTAGCTTGATATTTTTTCCCCCTTCATATATTTGTGTAGCTCAGAGAGATGATGGGCCGATCTGGACTGTCATCCTGCAGTTCCCTGCACAACTGACCTATGAACCTGCTCACAGGCACAGCTAAAACTGCAGCCTCACGGCAAGTGAAGCATGAAAGCAAAAACGCTGCCAAAGAAAGCGCCGAGCCTCTGTAGTCTACATGAGGTTCTCGACGGGGACCGAATGCGTAGAATTCCTTGTCTGACTAGTTCTGTGCAAATTTACAACAGTCATCCTCTGAACACAGTGATCATGAGTTCTTCATGTAGCAGGGTGATGAAATGTTCCCTAATCAAATATTTATCATCTCGTGTAGGTCTCCTAATCATTGTCACTTCACAGTTCGCTCCAGACGCAGCAGTCGGTTTCCAAACACGATACTGTTGTGATGCTTTGCATTTCAGATAGATAACAAAATAAGCCGGTTTATTTCTTGATCCCTAGAGAACATAATCTGAGACTTTAAAAAAAATAAGTTCCTCCAAAAGGTACAAAAGTAAATCGGTGTCTAGCGCTGCAGAATTCTGATTATGATTTTTGAAAACCATGAAGCTGCACCATTTTGGGTATTAACTTAACTTAAATATGACTTCTTAGTATTACGACCGCAGGTGATGCAATGCCTAGTTGTGCTAATGTTAACTACTTGTTCAGAAGAACTTTGGCATAAACGGCCAACTGAAGCTTCTAACTGTTTACGTTTCAACACGTGACGAAGTAACTCACAGGAAATATTGGTTCCACAGTAGACTTCCTGTCTAGAAAATGACTTGAGCGATAATCCCGAATCCCTAATCCTCAGAGGGCGGAGCTAAGATGAAGAAACATGATGCATCCGTAGGACGGAAAACAAGGACAAGAGGAATCGATAGCAAATGTAGCTGTCAACTGAAACGTCCTTGTTTACTAAAGAGCCGCTTGGAATCAACTTCATTTATTGATCATTCGCTTCACAGCTGGCCATAATGGATCCACATTCACTATACACGACATGGTGTGATTGCAAACGGAATACAATTCAATTAAAATGGATTTGTTTCTTTTAATATTTGTGTTGTTTATTACAGTATCATTTATTCGACTGTTTCGGTTTGGGGGTGGAGGAGAATCTATACAGCAGGCTTGTGTTTCTGCATTAATCTTCAGCCTATTAGAGTTGGATTTACGAGGAGAGAGCGAGAAAAGAGAGAGAGAGAAGAAACCGGTCTTATTGTATGACAAAGTTGGTCATTACTCTGCTATTAAAAACTGCTCTCTTGGAATAAGTCTACTGTACTTTTTTTTCTTTTTTTTTTTTTAAGCTGTGCCAATTTTCTCTTAATCTTTGAGTAAGCGTGTTGCTTGATAACCTCCAGTTTGAACAAAGGCAGTTAGGAAGTGAAAAGCCTCAGTGGTGGGATGACACTGACACATCTTAATTATGACATGCTGCTTTCTGCCAAGCTAATAGCTTTATCACTGTCTAGTAAAGCAATTCTTCCGAGCCTCACTCAGGTATCCGCGGAATCAGACGCTTGTTCGTTAACGACATACACTGCTGTACTTTCGTAAGCTTTTCTGTGAAATAAGGAGTGCTAATTATATGGAAAGTCTGCGGTGAAAATCTCAGAGGTAAAACCCAGTGCGTGTGATTTAACGTCCTCGTTATGTCAGTTTGTGATTGCACAAGACGCCGTTTTCTCTGCGGCTGAAATGCAGAATGGGAAGCAATCCCAGCTTCCCAGTATTACACGAAAGCACAAAAACTTTATTAAGAATTGCGTAATCTTAGCTTAGATGCCCGACCAGTGGCTCACGACAGATGTACATGTTAGGGATGTAGTTCTCAAGACCGGTCTTGTCTCGGCCTCGGGTCCATTTGGCCTCGGTCTTATATTGGTCTCGACCCGCTTTGGTCTCGGTCTTGTATTGGTCTCGGCCCGATTGGTGTCGGCGAGACCAACTGTGTAAAAACGGAACGAGCCGCTGCGCTTCCTCACAGAATAATATAATTATTTATTTCGCGC
>JAQLOM010000020.1:5282350-5296054 GCA_030068315.1 Chrysichthys thysi
GATCTGTGTGTGAGTGTGTGAGAGAGAGAGAGTGAAAGTGTGTGTGTGTGTGTGTGTGTGTGTGTGTGTGTGTGTTTCAGTTGGGGGCACAGACAGGTTTGACAGCTTTTTTGGGGTTAGAGGACAATGCACTTAGGATTAGTGTCAAAACATTTCTTGCTAGGGAAACTAAACTCATGGCAGCCCAGATTCTGTTTCCCCAAAGAAAACAAAAGGGAGGTGGGGGCTCTCATTTTCCTGAAAGCACCATCTGAACCATCTGAACCCAAACCAGAGCAAGCAGAGGCTTTGAAGCCTTCCTGGGCCCGGTGCTAATTAGTCACACTACACTTGTGTCTAATAGACTTTAGCTTCACTGTATACTTGACACACAAGTTCAATGGAGCCATGCTCTGAGGAAAGGACACCCTGAGAGACAATTATTTTGCCTACCTGCTGGGATGGGTTTTCACCAAGCATTCTTTAAGAGTTCTCTCTCGAGTATTAAAATGCGTCTCCCTCTCCCTCTCCCTCTCTCTCTCTTCTGGTGTCCTAAAAGTTCAGTTTCAGCAGGGATGTTTGAAATATTTTTGATAAAGTCAGCATATTTAAAGTGAGCAGAAAGATTGTTTGTCTTACACGGCCAGGAAAAACCCACTAGACATCAAGAAAAAAACAGCAGCTAACATGAAATAACTCAAGATCAGCTCAACGGCAGGACCGTGACGCGGAGGTTCAGCAGCAGACATAATGCAGAAGATAAAAACTGCTCTCGGAGGCCCGTCCCGACAAAAAAAACTAACAAAAAACCCACAGTACCACATCAGACCATAGTGTACGCACTGCTCAGCCAAGACAACAGTCATTTTGTTAAAGGGTGGAAGAACAAGGTTTTCTAGGATAATTAAAAAAGGAAAAACGAGAAAAATCCAACTGCTTATCAATATGTATAATTAATGTGATCCTCAGTAGTTTCAGTTTAAATGTCTTTTCTCCCCATGTTGGTGCATTTTTCACTTTGAAGGCTTTCCTGCATTACCCACAGTACTGTTTGGCTACCTGCTGAGAGTGATGCCGGAAGGATTTAGCTTTTTGCTTCATCTTTACCTTAGGAGAAAACTGCGGCAGTGCTTTAATCCTTCAGTCTATCCAACTTTCTCACTTCTTCATCTGAACTCTCTGCTCAAACGGATCAAATTCCAAAGCTTCACCTTTCATTCTATTACCACCATAATGCCATTGTGCACATCATCTTGTAGATCGCTAACTAGCCGAGACAAGTTTATTCCATAACTCGGTGCGTCTTATAGCTGCATTGCGTTCTTTTGCGTCGCTGGATTTCTGGTTAATATGACCCTGAGCATCGCTGGAAGAGCGTGAATGGTGAAGGAGAAAAGCAGTTCATTTGTTTTTAAAACATACGACCCTTGCATGTTTAGAGATGATAGAAATTTCTCCTATTATGCAACATTCTAGCTGCACTAACAATATCCCCACAAATGAGCACCAGAAATACTCATATTTGAAAATAAACATGTCTCTTGATGATGCTTCTATCAGTTTTCTTTCCTGTCAAGGTTGCCCTGAAATCAGAGCTCAAGGTACTCATGTGCTAACAGATAAGAAAACAGTGATTTATGTAGGCAAGGACGTGTACGCGTGAGTAGAATCAATTAGGTACATTTCTATCCTTCACTCTTTTAGATGATGAATTTCACCAATGAGGTATCAAGGAACTTATTAGGGTTAATAGATCATGAATAATGGCTCAACTGGATCTACTATCCTACTTGCAGTTCGTTTTCATGAAACTTATTTGTCTCCTCAGTAAATAAGCCTAATTCCAAACCCAAACACTCTTTGATGCACAGCAAACGCTCTGCCCTGAATAAATTTTCCAGTTTTTCCACAGAGTCCTGACCCCCCGTGCAGTCACAGGCCATCTCCATTTCCCTGCTGCGCTCGGGTCTCCCACTGGGCCGAGTGAAAGGCAGTGTACAGCAGCTTTTGGGGAGAATCCTGATTGAAGACATAATTCCAAGAGTGGGATATTTCATGGTTTGGAGCATGAAAAAGCTCAAGAAGAATGGATGTCAGGTCACAAATTAGGCAGGTTTGAGGAAGAGAGAGCTGGACTTGGGTCCCGTAAGCACAGGGCCATAAACAAATTTTTCTTCAGCAGTGTCAATCACCTGAAGACTGCAGGCAAATCAGCGTGATACAGCAGAGCAGAACATAGCACACAGGCCACGGCCTTCTATTTAACCCCAGCAGCAAAATGTCATTCAGGTGCAACAAAAGTGCAAACTATAATTCTCAAAGACTTGTTCTGAGGAGCCATCGTCTCAGTCAAACAAAAGAAAGGGGCTGGGGTGTGAGCAGGCCTTAAACAGCATAATGATAGGAAGAATAAAAAAAGAGCTGCGGCATTAAGAGCATGGACATACTGGAAGAGGCAGGACCAAGGATTACTTACTGACACTGGACTACTGACAACACTGAGAGCAAGATTGTAGAGTATGGCAAGCATACTTTGCAATATGTTGGTGCTAAACTTCTGCTGTGTAACAAATAATACATGCTGATCCCTGTGCTACTTCTACTGGTTGGATGTGCAATACGTTGGCTTTCGGCCGAACTTGCAGAAGCGTAACTAATCTGAATGTTATGGTGAGTGGGAACGTTATTAGATCCGTTTACCGGCACATCACAGACAGGTTGAGTCATTAAATAAGGGGCATTTGGTCAGCAATCTCTCTTAGCCTCGCATAAGCCCCACACCTTGCAGAAGTGCCATCCTGTAAACCACTTTGAAATATTCAACATGACACTTTGCGAAATGTTAATGGTCTCTCCTTTTGCGAAAACACGGTGTGTTGGCGGTTTCCTAATTCACAAGTTTGACGAGAGTTAGGTGTTACTATTACACAGCTGTCGGGGGGAGGAAAGTATTCCATGATAATGCTCAGCATGGAGGCATTAAGGAAAAAATATCGAATTAGAGGTTTTCATTTTGAGCGACTTATGTGCTGAGAGGCACTCGCTAGCTCCATTCAATCCTGTAATGAGGCGCAGCAGCCTACTTTAATAAGAGCTGTAATGTTTTTTTGATTGCCCCGTTTAATCTCGCCCTCGTGGGCTGGCTGCCACTGGAGTACGCCGGACTTTTTCATATACTCTCACTTCAATAGTGTAAAAAATATCCGGAATAAGGTCACTTTTGTACGACTACTAGTCCCATCCCCGTCCTCTAAAACACAGCTTTCAATTTGGGAGATATTTCTGGGCTGTCAGGTGGATATCTTAGGTGATCGCAGACTCGCGCTTAAGCATGAAACAATTTTGTTGAATGCCGCTAGCTGTCAGTTTTAAAATAAGAAATCAGTCAGTCGAAGTGATGACGGAAGTCATGTTTCTATACAGCACGCCAACACGTTATTACCTTTCTACATGATCCAGGTTCCCAGCCATGCCGAGCCCTCCTATAGTGTAGAGTTTCCCATCGTACACCAGGCTGTTGTGTCTGCATCGTGCCACTGTCATGCGGGACACCAGGTTCCAGTTATCCAATAGTGACATGTAGCACCACACATCTGCCACCGTCACTCCAGACTCCGTTCCACCTGATGAGAGGCCACAGTGACGTTCACACCACCTCACAACCACGGCGTTTTAATTACATCAGAATTTACATCCAGTGTGCATCAACAGGCCAATAATGACAACATTTACTGTGGCATCCAGTGTTGAATTTAAAAAGTACAGGACAATACCTGACAGATAGATGTTGTCCCCTGCGGAGATGACACTGAAGAACTCGCGGTCGTAGAAGGGCAGGCTAGCGAGCGGATACCACTTGCTGTTCTGGGGGTTGAAGCAGGTGACTGCAGTGAGAGAGCGCTGGGTCATGCCGATGGCCTGCCGCCCTCCGACCAACACTATCACCTCTGCGACTCCTGCAGGTTAGACAGACAACAAAGCATGCCATGGAGTTCAGCTCTGACAGTGCTGCAAGCCTGTCAGCAGCCCCCTTTGGGTGGTAATGGTGAAGCTATTAAACATAGCTCTGAGAAGTATACAGAGCATTAGGAGATAATGGTGTACTGATGGAATGCACTGCTCCATTAGGTTCACTGATTAACCAGGCTGGATGGAGACGAAATCCAAGAATATCAACATAGCGGATGACATTAAATTACCTTGCGCAAACACACTCGGACATGGAGCCACTAAACTGAGACTTGGGAGTTAACTTGCGGCCAAAGTATCCTGGCGAACACGGACACGTTACGTAAAGCACTTTTCTCCCCCCCACCCCGCCCCTTCAAAGTAACCTACATGAGAAAGCCAGCTTGTGTGTAGAACTGAATTATCAGAGCTTAACTAAAGTCATAACCATCTGTTCAGTAGTATGCCCTCCAGTGATTCCAGGTTGGCCTGAATATCCTCAACATGTGGACACTCTGCATTTTGCCATCCCTCAATGTTCAGGTCAACTATATTTTTAGTTGAGCTTGTTAAGGAGCACTCGCTCAACAAACGTTATGAATTAAATATTGCCTACCTGAGAGATAAACACAAATAATAAATTATGGATGGACAACTAAGAACCAATTTTCATCAGATAAAACAAAGAACAAAGGCTTCAGTAGACGAACATAACGTTGCGCGCGAGCAACATACCAATACTCATGGCATCCTGTTTTATGCGTACTATATATGCACCTTTATAGGCTTGCCATCAAGGCACCTAACAAAGCAGGTTTGTTTGGGGGTTTTTTTAGGAGAGGAGAGAAAGAAAGTGGCAGACAGTGAGAGAAAAAGGGAAAGTGAAGGGTTCAGACATTCCTAAGCTCCCTGTAACTGCTGGCTCATCTTTCAGAATCAATACCTCCCTGGTGCTCCACTGACAACAGCAGCTCGGCTGATCCATGGGCTTCTCTCTCTTCCTGCGTCCCTCTTATAAATGCTGTCATCTTTCCCTTTCTAGCTCTTTCACTAAATCTCTCCAGGGCAGGTAAAAGCACAACTGGGGTGAAAAACTAGAAGGGGGAAAAAAAAATAAGAGGATAGGAGAAATAGAGAACCTTTTGTCTTTACTGGGACGGGAGATAGAATGGGAAATGTTGAGAGGGATCATTTGCTCTGGTGCTGAAGCTGGAGATATGATGCAAAATCTGTGCTGTCTGTCACCAGAATGATTCATTCTTGACTTAAGGAAACTTAAGCAGATACGGCACACACAGGAATAGTTTATTTTGAGCATAACGTCTGCTCAGATTTATATGCCTCTTGAAGCCTCCATATATTAAAATGTATTCCACGGGATACTGAACCAAGTCTAGCAATAGTGGTCAAATTCCTCAGTCGGGATTCACGGAAAATTCTACGGCTAGAAGTGAGGGGAAAAGATCCACCATACTTTCTAGACAGTTGTCCAGTTTGCAGAAGAACCAGTAGGTGAGATGATCAGGTGTACACGATTTTTCCAGTCAACAATATTTCAACATTAAAAAAAATGTGAGTCTAACTATCTGTGCCTTTACAAAGAACAGTCACAGTCTATAGTCACTGACACCGTTCGTGAAATTACAATTTCAAGCATGCAGACGGAAGGACTAAAGATACAACTCTGTATGATTTTGGTAACAAATTGTCCAGACAGACAACAGACAAATTTGTCCAGAGCTTTACGTAATTAAAGAAATATGATCTGGATTCTAAATCTAGAAGCGGATTTTCAAAAGGCGCACAAGTGTGTGATGCTCAGGTGCCCACATACATTTTGGCATATAGTTTATGTGGGTCAGTTTTGACCTGTTACATAAAAGTTTGCCATTGGTGTAAAATGTGAAGAATTTATGGGTCCTGCATCCATAATAGCAACTGAAACCCCATAAAATGCTCTAAAATGTGTTTTGTCATGAAACTAAATGGCCTATTATAAGGTAAACCAGGTCATTACGGACAATAAATGACATAAGGTAAGCTGTTGATGTAAGTAGTTAATATAAGTAGTAGGAGTAGTAGTAGATAAGTAGTTAATAAGTAGTCGAACAGTTAATAGGTAGGGTCAAATTAACCTGAAGAGGAAAATATGATTTTGGACTGTTTTTAGATGATTTAGTCATACAAGGTCAAAACCGACCCACAAATATTAATGATGCAACTGAAGGTTTAGTGTGAACACGGTGAGTTCCTGTCCCGTGGGGTTTCATTAAAATACCAATTGCCTCTAATAAAATTTTTAGGGCAAAAACTATGTGCTGATGCTGGTGTTCTATGCTGACAAGGTTATTAGGCAACTTTGTAATTGGGCACATTAATTATTCTAATGAAGCCATCTTTTTAAGCTGCAGAAATGTTCTGTAGCCTTCAATTGCCAGATATTCTTATACTGCTCTTTTTTTTTGGACTCTGGTGAATCCCTCTGTTCCTTGGGCTTCTCCTGTGAGCATCAAACCTGCAGCAGGGAGCTCTGGCATGCTTACCAAAGCCCATGGCAAACACATACACAGGAATTAAGAGGATGGGAGATCTGAGAGTGTCTCTCTTCTCACCACAACAGGCAAACTCTCGAGCACCTGTCAATTACATCTGTGATATAGAGACAGGAAGTGAAATTCTGTACTGACAGCACCCTGATGCTCTTTCTCTCTTCCTGTTTATCTCCTTCTCTTCATGTTGCTCCATGGGTAGCTCTTATAGAGCTATGGGAGACAGCACCTATGACAGTTGAGTATCTCCCCCCCTTGGCAGCTTCTCCCTGCTCCCTGTGCTATGCAGCAATCACAGCATCTTCTTCCACCTCGCTTCCCCCTAATGAGCCTATCCATGGCACTGGATCAGCACCTGCCACTGGTAAATAAAGCCTTCCCTACGGGAGACAGAGCCACCCAGGTAACTCTCACCTCTGAGCTAAAGAGCAGTAATGATAGCATCTGGAGCAGAGAAGAGCAGTAAATCTCTCTCCCTCTCTGCTCGCAGTCAGCCTCACACACTCTGAATGTTCTCCAGAACCTGTCCTGGAGAGAGATCAGCACGCTCCCAGTAGGCTTTCAGCTGCTCCTTGTGTGGCACTCCAAGCCCCCTGTCAGGTCTCACCTTACGGTTTTTGGTGTAAGCTGCATTTGGCCTGGTAATTTGGGAACATGACTCTGTACCACCAGCCTTTTGGTGAAAATGAGTGAAAATGGTCCAGAATAGAGAAGATAAATTGCTTTTGGATTTGCGTAGCGTGGGAAAGCTGCTTTCAGACACAAGTGCCAATGGATGGCTGATAGAAGCTGAATTGTTTTCATCCTTGTGGTTTGTTTTTTATTGTGAAACAAACAAGACTAAACAAGCCTAGTTTAGCGAGACTGCAGTCTACTGATCGAACAATCAAGAAGTCCTTGAGAAGCATGGCAAAGAACAGGAACTTTGGGCGCATTAGAAATGCATTACTTTTTCACCCATCTTTCAACATGTATCTTAATTTTCCCAATTGTCAGACAGCTTGTAAGGAATACATGCCAGTCCTATCATAGGACGCAGGAATAATCACATGTAGAATTATAGGTGGGGTAATAATAATGCATCTTTCAGCGTTCTTCTCTAAAACCCTGTTTACACCCGGTTTCATGTGTCTTGTGTCCTGGACTGTACAAGAGTAAGAGTTTGCATGATATAGAGTATACAGTACTTCTAGTGAAACACACAATTGTACTACTACTACTACTACTACTACTACTACTAATAATAATAATAATACCAATACGGTTCTATGCAAGCTAAAATATATAACAACTGACAGTTTAAGAGAGAAAACATGGCATTTCTATAAGGAGTAGGAGTTTAAAATTCCTGTGTACAATATGCAGATTACCACATTACTGATTACTATTACTTAATACTTATTATCAATTGACCACATTTTTTAATGCAAAATACTTGCAGGAAAACATGCTTTTGTGGGGTTTTTTTTAAACTTCCCACAGGATGTCAACTTTAGTAGATTGATTACTGTGTGAGGATAATCCCTATGCAGTTTAAAGCCTGAAATTGAAAGATGCATGAAATTACCAGGTATATAACGAGGTCTGAGGTTATCAATAGATTGCTGATCTATGTTTTTAGTGCAGAACACCCCATATGGCACAGACGTCCTGAGCAACCGTCCATCCTTCCATTATCTATACTGCTTATCCGTTATGGGTCCTGGAGAAACTGGAGCCATTAACTTCAGACAAGTAGCCAGGGTTCACCCTGAGCAGGTCGCCAATCTATTGCAGAGCTAAAACTGAGAGCAGCCATTCATGCACACATTCACACCCCCTTTTGGCAGTTTAGAGTATCCAGTTGCCCTAATCTGCATGTCTTTTTGCTGTTGGAGGAAACCAGAGCACCCAGAGGAAAACCACACAGGTACAGGAAGAACCTGCAGACTCTGCACACAAACAACCCAGTCAGGTTCAAACCCAGAACCGTCTTGCTGTGGGGAAGGTAGTGCTAATCACTGCACAACTGTGTTGCCCACCCTAACTAACCATCTGCATTGAAATCTGGCTACTTCCAGAAAGCATATATATGCGAAGAAAAACTCCTAAACGCAACTCCTAAACCTCATCTCAACATCCGACTCTCCGTGTGACTTAATGCTCAGCATGATTTCCCCCATAGTCCCCCCCCTGGCCTGGCCCCGTATGCCTGCAGAGGGTTAATGTGGCATGAAAAGGAGCATGGAGCTCCTGCTGGGCTCAGGGCTGCTGTAGGGGCAAAACACTGTGGTCAGTGCCAGGGGAGCAACCACACACACACACACACACCCACCAACCCACATACCCACCCACACACTGACACACACACACACACCCCTACACCTGCAGGTCAAGCACAGGCCACAGTGAGCCCAAAACATCCAATACAAAGGGTGGTGAACATAACTCACATGCACTTTGAGTGCTTTTGAAAAAAAAAATGAAATGTCACTAAAAATAAGAGTGATAAGAAGTCACATATGGTAAGAGATTGGTAAGACTTTCATCATTATGTATGAAAGTCCCGGTTTGCCAAATTTGACAAATGCATCATGACATTCACTATGTTAGTAATACAGACAAAAACAGAACATTTTAAATTTGGCTCAAAAAAAAAAAAAAAACCCAAACCAGCAGATGTATTATAAAATCACTTGACGCTGTTTTAGTGCAGAATTCATCTGCATAGCATGCTAATGGAAAGCAATCAGCAGGTGAGTCACGCTGAGAGAATTGTCCAGATTAGCTCTGACAGGCCCCTCCAAAATGTGCTAATGTAACGAAGATCATATGAAAAGAAGATTCAATTTAAAAACCCAGTGAATAAACTGTCTGCGTTAGGGTAACAGCCAGAGAAGATGGGGGAAAAACAGCATATGGATTGGCCTGTCCTGAGAAAGACTGAGACTGAGAGAAGCTGGCAGTTTTGTACAAAATGCTCCTCATTACCTGTCATGCATGCAGCACTCGCTGGCTGAATAATCTGCTAGGCCCTGATTCACCACGTGAACTACAGCAGCACTGGCCATGGGCAGCTACTGGGATTCAAGCATTTATCGGCGAACGGCTAATTAAACGGTGTAGAATTAGTACTGTAGGTGGGAATTAGAAACCAATCACACTTCCTTTAAACCTACATGGTATTATATCGCTAGATGAATTAACACCTGGGACATATTGCAACATCCTGCCCTCTATTCTGAAATAATGGAAAACACTGAACTGCTCTGGATTTAACCCTTACATACTTATATTCGTCTTCTGTCGCTTAATCCTGTTCAGGGTCCTGGGGGGAAGCTGGTGCCAATCCCAGCTGACATCAGGCAAGAGGCGGGACACACCCTGGGCGGGTCGCCAATCCACCGCAGGGCAACACACAGAGACAGACAACCACTTACACTCACATTCACACCTACAGACAATTTAGAGTCGCCAATTATCCTAATCCCCACTGTGCATGTCTTTGGACTGTGCGAGGAAACTGGAGTGCCCGGAGGAAACCCACGCGAACACGGGGAGAACATGCAAACTCCACACAGAAATGCACCTGTGCCGAAACCGGGGCTCAAACCCAGGACCTTCTCGCTGTGAGGCGACAGTGCTAACCACTCAGTCACCGTGCCGCCCACCCTTACATACCTTAAAAGTCATTCTTTTAAGCCGAAATTTGATGTCGTTTCCTAAAGTGACCCAAAATACACAAAAGCTAAAAATAATTTAAAATGTTCTACAGTACTGTTATATAGATGCTAAAATTGTTCCATTGTGTCAACAAAAGGCATGAAATATGAACAGTATGTAAGGGTTTAACAAGAAAAAAGGTCACGTGGAATAGAAATTCAACTTGAGCAATCCTGCATCTCCAATTTAACAGTGACTTCCAAACTATGTCTGTGGTAAATCGGTTGTATTGGCACTGTAATGGTTAGTGCAGCGAGGTGCCAGATATGACCTCAGATAATAGCATGATAATGATAATAGAGGGAGATACAGTACACACTGTAAGAAAAGTAAGTAATATCTTGGTGTTTCTCAGACTTCCTGGACACATATGAGGTCTAGCTGGGCACCATGGGGGAAAAGAAATCAGTGGAGAATAAACAATAGAAGAGTAATTACAGTGAAAAAATGTTTAATTGGAGTCTGGAAAGTTGAGTCCTCAGTTAAGGCACAGATGAGTCTCAGGCTGTGGGCGAGAAACCAGCCCTACATGCACAGGAATCATTTAATTAGTTATTCCACTACACATAAATCATGACCTATTCATGGCCAGAGGTGAGGTGAGAGGAGAGGAAAAAGTCAAGAGCTCAGAAGTTCAGACTTATCCCTTGAGGTTCTTAATTATCATGCACTACCCATGACCAAACGGCTGATCGGCCACTAATAAAGGCATGAGAGGAGGCTTTAACCAGTTATGGAGTGAATCTATGAATACTAAATTTACTGAAATACTGCAGTGAAACCTGCAAAAAATAACTTTAAATGGACGTCAACCCAAAGGGTGATTAACGACCGCTGCTTTCAAGACAGGAAATAAGACGTTATACCTACAGTAGCTTTAATACTCTAAAATAGGTCTGACGTGCACTGTTACATAACTCATGTCACTGCAGATTTAAGTATATCCTGACCAAACAGGAGCACATGAGTAAAAGCATGCTTCATATTTGGGCAGAAGGAGCATCTAGTCAGATTTAGTACCATCTCAAGACATCTACATACTTTTCCTATTAGTTTCACTGGAGTTACTAAGTAAAATGCTGTATGATGAATAACAGGATAATATACCGAGACTGTAATGGCCTAAATAAACAATACGTTAACGAATATTTGTGACCCTACATTGCAAAACCGATGGTTCCACCGACATGGGTCGATTTTTAAAAATTCAGTAATCAAGTTTTCACGAAAGTCCATGAAAAAAGCGCAGTTTTCTGACCATGATTAGGAATGAACCATGCCAGTATCGATATTCCTGTTCAATATATACATCGATGAAGATATTAAATAAATATGTATATGTTTGCTGGTTTTGAAAAATCGACCCATTTGACTGGTTTTGTAACGGAGCCTCGTATTTCAGCATATGAATATCAGAGCTTAAGGTCAAGTAAAAGCATTCTTCTTGAAGTGGTGTTTTTTCCCCCCGCATTTCGGTTCTATGTACAGTCCTACAACACATCGTTTCTCTTGCAAAACAGGTTTCAAATATAACCTTTTTTTCCTTTTTTTTTTTTAACTTTTCCCCCCACAAACTTTTTGGAGTGTACAAGAACAAGTGTGATATTTTACTGTAGACAGGATGCTGTGATGCAGGGAAGAGGGAAGGAGAGGAGAAGAGGAAGGGCTATAAGAAAACAAAAGTGCTTTCGCCCCGCTGAACTGTCACTCCAGGCAACGTCTGTAAGAGCGAGTCAGCTAGCTTGAGAGAGGAATGTTTCATGGATGACATAACAGCACTTTTTTCATACTTCACACTTATCTTTCTGGCTCAGGTGGCGTAGACAATACACACACACACACATTCACATACACCTTGTGTCTGCAGAATCATCCATCTGTGACAAAAAATAACCTAAATGCTTTATTTTCCTCAACATCCTTCTTTCTTTCTACCTTTCCATCCTTCTCCTCCACCCCTTCCCCACCCCACCCCCTCCCAAAACCCATAACAACTTGACTGTCTGGGTACTTCTGTTTGCTGTCGACTGCTCTCTGAGCGCCATGCTGCGTTATAAACAGGGCCGACAGGTGATGGGCCATCCCACTGTGCTTCAGAGACACACTGAGCCTTCTACACAGACCCAAAGTTTACACTCTTTGTACACACAAACACAGTAAAGATGCTGAATGGAAACAACTAAGCAAAATCAGAGATGAATGCATGCTTTAAAAGTATAACATCCTAAACCCTAACCCATAAAATGAAAGCATAGAAATAACAGTTATGTCCCATGAAAAACGAATGCTGCCATGACTGTAACATATAGCATCTCTCTCTCTCTCTCTCTCTCTCTCTCTCTCTCTCTCTCTCTCTCTTCCAGAAGACTACTTTGTCAATGTACTGTACAATGAACTAAAAACTCAAATAACTTGACACTTTGCAAAATACATATATTTTCTTTCCGTATCCTATTTCTGCATAGTTTAGTGCTGCATGGCAAATAAAAGAAAAGGTATGACACCTCTTACAGTAGGCTACATATTGTAATGCCAAACAAATACAGTAACCCTAAATCTCTGCTATATGCTTCAAGACAGCTCAGTGCTAAGTTTTCAAAAGTGTACAGACATTTTCATGTGCAGTACAGTAACTGAAACGCCAACACACGAGACTACTAGAAGTCTGCTCTAGCGCTAATGCTGCAGCACATCAATGGTGTCTGTATTTACGGCAATATTCTCCCTCGTTTCGAACCTTTAGGAAAAAAATCTTTAGCAAATCTTATCCAGCCTTAAAATCCCCCAAGACACATAACTATTTTTATGCAAAGTAGCTAGCATGACACCAAGAACAAGCTTTTAATCTATTGTTTTGCCTGTTACTGAACTGTAGATCCTACTACTGAGTGTGGTAAAGGTCCTGTAGGTACATCCTTGGTCACTTGGTCTTAATCACGTTTTCTCACTGAGAGCCTAGGACATACATGTACAGCAGTAAGGGTGGAAAAATCTCCTCATAAGAGCTGCATCTCTATTTTGCCTATGTAGTGTACAACCTGAATTCCAGAAAAGTTTCCTGTTGCATAGGGTGGTTCATTAATGATTGCATTATATCACAAAGAAATATGAAAAGAGACATTTCAAACCTTTTTTTTTTTTTTTTAGTAAAGAAAGGTTTAAAACGGGGGGAGGGGTATTTAGCACCATGCTGTATGTCCATGTATATCCAACGCGAATTCCAGAAAAGTTGGGACGTTCTTTAAATTTGAATAAAATGAAAACTAAAAGACTTTCAAAATTACATGAGCCAATATTTTATTCACAACAGAACACAGATAACAGAACAAATGTTTAAACTGGGAAATTGTACACCTTTATGCCCTAAATGAGCTCATTTCAAATTTGATGCCTGCGACAGGTCAAAGACGACCACGCACCCTTCAGCAGCTGGAAACCTGTATCGGGCAAAAATGGGACCAAATTCCAACACCAAAACTCCAGAAACTCATAACCTCGATGCCCAGACATCTTCAAACTGTTTTGA
>JAQLOM010000020.1:5307375-5317609 GCA_030068315.1 Chrysichthys thysi
GTGTGTGTGTGTGTGTGTGTGTGTGTGTGTGTGTGTGTGTGTGTGTGTGTGTGTGTGTGTGTGTGTGTATACATATATATATATATAAAGAAACACATATATCCAACAGAAACAACTACAGAACAAAGACATGTGGTCCTACAATCTCACAGAGAGGCATGGGGGCCATTTTGGATGTACATTGAAGTTAACAAACGTGCCTGTTAAAGAGTTAAATATTGTTTACAGCCATTTTAAATAAATCTGAACAGTACATAACCTTCTTTTAGAAATGTACGTTAATTTCAAGGCAAAAAAATATATATAACTGAGTATATGTATTCACCATTAGGCCTTAAGACGTTTTGTGCAATTCATTTACTCAAACCTATTAATCCAGTGAGAGAACAGTACTCTGTCATGAGCACTAAGGCAGGATCGATCATTAAGCTGGCATGTACAATTTTTATATGCCCCATGCCCCATGAGCTAGAGTATTTGCAGCAGCATTATTCTTCTTTTTGCGAGTCACTTGGGACCCATGTTACTACTACAGGAAAACTGTGTTGACTCACTGTGCTACACTAATGTAAATTAAAATAAGAAGATGAAGGACTACCCAACACGGATCCATACATCATCTCACACGGAGGCAATGCTTCAGATCGAGGCTGAAATTAAACTAAGTACTCAGGCTGCTCACAATCGAGTGGGTGCTAAATCAGAGGTAATTAGCTTGAAGCCATAAAATGACTCGCTTACCTAGAAGTATGACAAAATTAGCTGTTTTCACTCCATTCCTGTCACCTGTTTTTGGCACAAATGTGTTTTACTCATCTCGCACTTCATGTCTCACTCCTCTCACACTTCACACGCATCGCGTTTTCTTCACAGGTCTTCCTAGGCACTGATTCCCTCAGTGAAAATGGCCTATTTGTTTCAACAACGCCTCACTCTGTGGAACAAGCCCTTATATCGGCCTTTATTTTTCTGAACACTGATGTGACCACTGGTCCCAACATATCCTTGGGAAATTTCAGAAGGTTCAATCAAAACAGGTCCAGTCCAGGTAGGAGACGACGACAACAACAACAACAACAACAAAAACAGTGTTCATGACCCAGTGTCTTGCTCTTGTGTAAACTCTAGCACTGACCAGTGGGCTGGTTCATCATGCAGGAGTCTGTCCTCCAAGCGCGTGAGCTGCTTCTTAAACAGCAGCTCAATGCGACAGCTCTGTCACACATGGCTCCGGTGTTTCAGACAGCCACAGCTCCTCATCACGACTGCCAAGAGCCTGATGTCATGCCGCACAGTCCTTGAATATCTGATTCCACAGTCAACTCTACTGTGCGTTTATGTTAACTCTGAGCATCCTCAGTCTTCTGAGGAACTGAACAAAAGAGGACCAAGGCCCAGAAAAGTTTCTGAGCCTGAGCTTTCAGTTTGGAGGCAGATTTGAAGAGGTCATGTGTCTGAACTACCTCACGCACGATTCTTTTGATCCTAGGAGAACAGAGACACCTCGGGAGAGATGCGGGTAGTGCTCCTGCTGTGTCCTACACTTTCCCATTTTTTTTGAGCGCGGGTAAAACTCAGTTCCAATACTCTACCTGTACAGCACTTTCGCCTTCAGCCCTGCTTGGCTCACCTTCTTCATTGAGTTATTTGATATCTCCACCGAGCTGCTTCATATAACTTTTATGGGACTGAGAAAGTGATAAGAATATTTTAATCTTCTCACTTGCTGTACCGTCAAGTTCTGGTTATTTGGTAGCTGTGGATGCTCTCTTGACCCAGTTCATTACTTAATAACACGTAAAAAGTATTCAAAAATGTGTTGCCTTTGTGTAGATAATAAGAAATGAGACCAATATTTACACAGCTACATGGAACAGATGTGTACGGGTGTAAGTTCAAACAAAAGAAGCTGGAATGTAATAGGGACTAACATCACCTTTTGTTTAATCTAGGAACATAATGAACATAAGTCAAGCTAATATCAGTGTATATTATCTTATGACAGTGTTTTAGGGCCACTGTTTAAAAAGTAAAAATACAATTTTCAAAATAAAGTAATGATATTTCAAGAGTAATGTTGGAATATACTGAGAAAAAAATTTCATAATATTTGAGATTACAAGAAAAACGTCAATATTTTAAAGAGAAAAAGGCATGATATCAAGACAAAATTGCAACTATCAAAGCACTGTTTGCATGTTGAAATGAGGGACAGGGAGGATATCAGGGAAGTCACTGTCTCTTTTGTTGAAGAAGAAATCACAGCCAGTGGTCACCTTCAAGACCGTCCATGGTTCCATCTGCGTGCCATTCAACGAGGGTACGTAGTTTCAAAGGAGACAATGAATGATAAATAAAATGACCGAAGATAAAATGCTGAAGGGATGGAACTGCTACACGTTTAGTTTCATGCATATGGACTCGTACAATAAACATAAGCCTCAGGGCAAGGCCAAATCCCATGAAACATCAGGGTCTTGATTGCTGTATGTGCAAGTTATATCTCTATGTTCCTTCTTCTAAAGAAACTCAATTTCCTGCACAGTTATTTTAAACACAAATAATACTCTGTTACTGATGCACCAAAAGATTGAACATTTCTTCATTTCTAAAACCAAATTCTTTATTATGACACAATATTGCTCTGATATGTACCATGTTGTCACAGTATTATGACTCTATTCTCGAAATATTGTGACCTTTTTTCCTTCTAATATCGAATACTATGATTCTGTTCCTCAAAATAACTTAATTCTGAGGCTGGGTCCAGTATATAAATGTTTTGGATTCATTTTAGATTTTTATATTTCTACCATGGCAACATGGCCAGGGTGTACCCCGCCTCTCGCCCAGTGTCAGCTGCGATTGGTTCCAGCGCACCCTGATAGAGATGGACAAGTACTCCAGATAATGGATGGATGGATGGAGGGATGGATGGATATTTCCACCGGTTACCAGTCAAAGAATTTACCTCGATATTTATCTCCAATATAAAGACTGACCTGTACTCGGTTGGTCGGGTCCCTCTTGATCCATTTGATGACAGTTTCGTAGACGAGCTCCTCAGCCTTCGTGTTGAGGCTATCGTTGGACAGGTAGCTGATCAGGTCTTCCTTAGAGATGCTGAGGATCTCGTCCTGGCTGGCCACGTCTGGGAAATTCTGCAGGGCAAATGCCTTGGCCATGTTGTGCAGCTCTGTGCAGCACATAGCCTCAGCCATGGCCAGGACCCCCAGGCAGTTTCCTGCTGTCAACTGTTTCTCTGAAAAGCCCAAGGGGGGTGGGGGGTGGGGGGGGGCAGAGCGAGAGACAGAGAGAGAGAGCGAGAGAGAGAGAGAGAGAAAGAGAGTGAGAGAGAGCGTCCAGTGACCACATCCATAAAAGATCACAAGGCTTTTAAGAGAATGGCAGCAAAGCTATCTGAGCTGTGTATCTGTGAAAGTCAGAGGAGCGCCGTTGCTCAAAGCACTTCTGGGACAAACACTGGGGCAAATCGATTGAGCGCAGGGCACCCAGCAGGGGTGGCATCCCAAGGATTAGTACTGGCAGGTAAAGTACTTATAGGTGCTCTAAGGCCATGGAGGAACCAAATAAGGGGTCAACAAAGTGTCATGAGTGCCAGGGATCCTGAAATTGTGAAGTCTCTATGCCTGTAACTGGAGACAGCTTGAACAAACTGTAATGTGGCATGACTTGAGAACGAGCAGCTGTCTGCCTAACAAGTGTGATGCTGAAGTGACGATTCTCAACCCTAGTTCGAAAATTTTGTTTCAATTTTTTTTTTCTCCTTCTCAGGCTACTTTTATATCACCATCAGGCAAAAATCTCGTATTTCTATTTGTTGTAGGCATGTTAGCTGTGTTACAAACATTCAAACATGGCTATTAAGAGAAAGACGGCAAAGCTATCTGAGCTGTGTATCTGTGAAAGTCACAGATAGGAGAAAACTGGTAATCTCCACTGTGGCTGTACTTCACATAGAATTAAAAATAGACCATACTGCCTCAGTTAATAAGACATGCATCATAATATCCAGGATTAAATGTACAGCGTTATCTAGGCTAGCCTGCAAAGATTTTTTCTTCTGAATAATATTTAGGAATTTTAATAAGCTCTATGCACATGGTGCTTCACATTAGCAAAACAAATTTTAGTATTTCATCATAGCTACTTGTAGCCTTGTAATAGCCTCCTTAAGGTAAAATGTGTTTCTTTCAAGAGCACACACTCACACTGTGCCAAGCTGATTCTCGCTGAGAGCTGCCCTTATAGTTTTTGAGAGTCGGACTGTACAGCTCTGGTTGTTATCTGAGAAGCACAATTCATTTCTTCTTGGTCGCACAAAAGATTAGCATAAATGAGCCTGAAGCTCCTTTTAGGACATTCACTCCATGTCTCCTATGTTTGTTCCAAAATTTGAATTTGGTGAAAAAAAAAAAAAGATAGACAACAGAATGTAATTTTCAAGCGCTGTTATGTTTCGGTGCCTGAGTCTCACTGGACGTCTGAAAAATTTATAAAATGTCCTTATAAATAACATTTAATCCAGAATAACACAAAAACACCTGGAATGTATTTGCCTAATATTACTGAAATGCCTTTCACATGTGTGTTAATAATTAATTGTTCCCTGGTTTTATCCTTGCACATATTCCTGGCCAATCTCTGTACAGAACTGCGCTATTTCTAAATTCGGAGAATACCTTATGTGCGGATCGAGCTAATGAAAGTCTTTTGGCCCTCTAAAGTCCAGGTGACGGAACAGATTTACATCATTTTGAGATCAATAAAAAAACAACTGAACAAATTAAAACACTTCTTTATGCAAAATACTTTAACACTGTCACCCTCTGGCTTTTTTTCCCCAGAGCCCAAATGGGATGTTCTAATAGGACTCATAAATGGACGTCCCTCAGAACAGCCTTTGCTGAATAATAAACTAAAATCAAATTTTGTTTTTAATATTTAATCTGAAAACTTGATGTTTTATTAACGTTCCCTCTTCCTGACTCAGGCGATAGCATGTCCCCTCTCTGGAGAAGCCTACAGCTGATTCTCAGGTAGGCAGGCAGGCAGCGGATGTAAAAGCAGGGTAGTTTATACACAGCAGGCAAACAAAGTCCAAAACTTGAGGCAAACAGGTGCAAACACCAAATTAATACTCAAGAGACTGACAGGCAGAGGAGTGCTGGGAGTTACACGTCTGGATGGTCCTGAGACTGCTGGAAGCAGGTGGCAGAGGTGACGTGACACTGAACTGTCATTTTAAGAGATGAACACGACTACTATCTATACACGACCTAGGGATATGACGGCACGTGAATTCGCTGAAAATGAAGGCGTGCCTGTTTTGCCCACATCTGTAATATTACACAAGCAGATCATGCGGTTTTTGGACGAATCTCATGTATGAATCACTGGGACATAATTTGTATAAACATAAAATATGTTGACCGTGTGAAGTCCACACAGACACGTTGCTGCCAAACTTCAGCCCCACTTGTGTCTGAATGAGACAGATGTGCTTTTATTATGTCTGGAATGATGTAGAGGTGTAGCATGACATTTCCTATAAACCAGGTCAGATGTCTTCTCTTCGCACAATGAGTAAAAAAGAGCATTTTTTTCTGATGAAGTTTTCTGCCAGGGCTTATAAAGGGCAAGCTGGAGACAACTGCATGGTGAGGTCCAAGCCTCAATCCATCCAGCACCGGCAATGGAAAGGATATTGATGTGCATGTACACATGGGCATGCACACACACACCACACACACACACACACACACACACACACACACATACACACATACACAATATTACATGAACCTGATTGTCATTACTAGCTTGAGGTGGCAGCACTGCAGCTGTGCAGGCTTTTGAACATCTTGCTTCTCTGCAGGACTTCTATAAACACATGTAACTTTTTGCAGACTCCACTAAGTCGTGCCTCTGGTAGCCTAAACCCAGCTGTGAGAAGGACATTTTTTCGACGCCGTACACAAAACCCTTTCTTAATGGAGCAAATGTTTTATGGTTTGTACGCTATCAAATCACCAAGTCTTACTCTCTGGATCAAATGCTGTGCATTTCACGGGACATGACATGCTATCGTTTCTCGTCAAGGCTGCAAATAATTTCCAACTTTCCTCTGACGTGCACTGGATTTACCCTCATTTGATGCGGGGCTTTAGATAAAATCCCCTGCCGTCTCTGCATGATGCCAAAACACATTTTTAGGCTTGAAAACAAGCAAAGCAAACAGATCAATAATAGATGCTGGTAATCCTTCACTTCCTGTCTGACTGCTCAGCTGACCCTTTGAACCAAAGTTTTACCTTGTCTTTGACTACCATCCCAAGTCAAATGTTAAAGACGTCATCGAACTTCATAGTCTTGACTTTTCAGGATTCAGCTTTGTCTCTCGTCCGTTTGTTTTTGCGTTCAGATGTCTCACACTTCCTCAGTCAGCCTTTTCTACCACTTGCACGAAAGCAGCCACCTGCGGCTCGGCTTTTATTGATCTACCCGTACACAGCTGGATTATACACACAAGACTGTGACAGGGTTTTTTGACATTTCAGTACTGACGTTAAAAAAAATAAAAATCATAAAACAGTTACTTTGGATGGAGGAGATAGATGTAGGAGATGCTAATGGGACAGAACAATGGAGAGAGATAAAAAGCCGAAGAGAGCTCCTACCCAAGAATGACACGCAGACTTTGCAAAATGTGTTGAACTGGAATTTGTTTGCAGCCTCCAGCAGAGTTTTGGCATTGGCCGAGTCGATGACGAGCGAGCCGGTGTACACAAACTCCAGGAGCATCTCCAGCACGTCAGCGCTGATGTTGGTCATCTGCAGCTCCAGCTTCTCTCCGCTACCCGTCTCCCCGAGGGACCTGATGGCACCGACGGAGTGGTTAGGGTACCTTACACACACATATACACAATCAATTGTCTCAAAACGTAAAGAAAGCAGGTTTTCATTTTCTCAGGTTCATTTTCTCAAACTCATCATTATGTTTCCTGCAACTGAACAACACATTATTGCTATATTGCACTCACCATATGAAAGCATAGCATGCTTATACAGAAATATGCAAACACAGACAAGAGATGAAGTGGACACTTGTGGGGAACGTGAAGGCAGGTGGAAGACGCGGGACAAAGGTAACACTACTACGTCAATATTTCTATAAGAAATAATATTAACAAGCTCTAGCCTTGACCAAAGCTCCATTTATATGCCACACAATGTGATTTATATCCCCAGCGTGATGATGTCATTCAGATCCAATTGCACTGATTAGTTTAAATGCAATAAGCCCCCAGGGTGTACAGCGGGGATCTGTGAATAATGGTGTGCATCAGGGTTTTATGCCCTGTGCGAAAGAATAATCCACTCAAGGTCAAGGCCAAGAGGAGCACAATTAATGGCCAGACAGCAGCTGATTCTGTTTCACTGTCTGAGACATCCCAAAAACCCATGTGCACGGATATTCTATTACCTCAAGGATTCTGGGACAAAAATGCTCCAAGATAAAATATCAGCTTAGTTCGAAAGGCTTTTAGATCCAAATTTGCAATATTTGTCTTTTTATTTGCCAGTGATTAGCTATTGTCGTTTTTAGTTTGCATACAGCATCCATAAAGTACAGATAACAAGCAATGCAATTTACAAGACTTTTTTTTTTGTCCTGTTTTGTTTTGTTTTAGGATCATTAACGCACAGTGTCAAATTTAGGCTAATTCTGACAACACTGCCAAAGAGCAGAAATTAGAGAGAGTGGAATTAGCATTTCATTTGGCATATTCCCTTGAAAAATGAACATGCACAGACAACTAGGCAAACAGACGGACAGACAGACAGAAAGACTGACAGACAGACGGACATGATGAAGTGTGATGGACAGAGGGAGGAGGAGAGAGGGAAGGCCAGGTTAGTCGTGCCACAGTGGGCCAGCAGCCATTCTTCTGGGAGTGGGACGTGTTCCATGACTGGGCCTGGATCTTTTGAAATGAGAGAGCCGTTCCTGTTCCCTCCCTCCCAGCAGCCCTGAAACCCCCTGCACAAAACACCCTAATCAACATCGCGGCTGCCACTTTCACCATGGCCCCTGTGCATGAACATGTGAGTGTGTAGGACATTATTAGTCTTCGTACGGAGCGGGCTTGAAGGGGGAGAAGGCCAACTCAAGAGGACAACGTGCAATTATGGCTCTGCAGATACAGCTGAAAAGACTGTCAATGTTACTGCCTCCTGAAAAGCAAAAAACGTCAGAGTGTGTTATTTTCGTCCTCCCTAATTGTCACGGCGATGGGTTTTAAAATAATAGAAGGGGGTGTAATCCTGGGTTAAGTTATGGAGGAAGAGGAGGAGAGGACAGAAAGGGGGGGGAGGGAGGGATAGTAACAAAAAAAAAAAAAGAAAAAAAAGAAATAGAAATAAAACAAGAGAAATGTTCATCAGCCAGGTCAATTAGTGCAATGTGAATTGGCTCGGATAGCAATTTGCTTTGTCTGGCCACTTTTGTTATGGAAATTGCTTTCTAGCTTTGGAGAGAAGTGTGAATTTATGTGGCTTCTGATTGCAGGCTTTAGAGAAAGAAAGAGAGAGAGGGAGGAGAAAGAGCAAGTGTGTGTGTGGCATGTGTGTGAGCGTGCATATATGTACCGTATTGGTGTATGGGAAAAATGAGAGCAATAGAAAGACAAAGAGAAAATGGTGATCTTTCTTCCACAGAAACACACACACACGCACACGGTTTCCAGATAAGGCTAAACAATATTTTGATGCTAATTTTGGTCTAGATGAGGCTTGTGACTATTATTAAGGTTTAGCTGTGGACATCCAGGACTCACTGGCTACTGCTCATGTGCAGGCTTATCTAAAACACACATACAATACAGGACAAAGAGACAGGCATGCAAACACACATGCACACGCGTGCACACACATACACAGAATTCATTAATTCTGCCTCACAGTTGCAAAAAAATTATTAGACATAAGAATGGAACGAGCAGATGATGATTGAGGGGAATTCTGGGACTTGCCATTTTGTTAGCAACAAACTGAATCAGAGCCGAGTGTCAAAAACATTCAATACTTTTTATTAACTGAAGGAGAATGAGGCTCTACTGTGTATTCATGACTTTGGTACAAAGTACTAGTCTCTAGTTTCTGGAAGCATGTTTGACCTGATCATATTTAGGGCCGTATTTTTGCCATCGCAATCACAAAACTGTGTGAGTGGATGTGGCAGAAATAGTGTATTTTTTTCTCCTCTGCATCATCTATGCAGGCAGAAACATGGCACAGACCAGCATAATTATTAAAAAGTGTCTGGGTTCAAGTAAGTACATTAGGTACGAGTAGGCGTGCGGCTGTAATATCTCTCATTCGCCTTAGAAAACACACTCAAGTGAAATTTCTTTTCTACACTTTACAGTTAGACTTTCCTAATAAAATACTAAATGCTTTCCCTTTTGAGAGTCTGAATCAACAGTTAAACGGTAAAACAGTAGCATGTCTGGCTTCTGTAAGTTACAAGAAATGTGTTTCTGCCCCCCATGTGCCTCTGGGAAATAGTCTTTATATGGTAATGTCAGTCTAATAGCAGGTCTCATTAGTTAATTACTTTTATTAGACTATTGATTCTTTTAATTATGTAATGCTCTGGGCCTGATTTACGTTTAGCATCCACAACTGAGTTATTCTTCTTATTTGTTACAGGAAAAAAAATGAATCAGACTGTCGTATTTAGAAATATTTGCCGGATATAGCTTATTTAATTTTGAAGCTAATTTTATATACAGTGGACCCTCGGCTCACGAACTTAACCCGTTCCGAGGCTCATGCTCATGACCTGATTCGCTCGCGACCCGAATCAATTTTTCCCACTGAAATGAATGTAAATCCAATTAATTTGTGTCAGCACTTAAAACATGTTTTTAAAGTGTATTATGGGTTTATGTGTGGCAATAAAACATAAAATACAATTAAGATAACCTAAATAATAGAAGAATAGAATTAAATAAACAGATGATTTTAATGCGCGTTATCTTTGCTGTGGATACGTAGTTCCTGGCGGAGGGATACGGTGGTGGACGGATAGGATTGCGGTTCTCATGTTTTGCGATTATTTCTTTCTTTTCTTTCAACTGTTATACGCTTAGACTTCTTACTCTCACTACCATTTCCACTTTCTTGGGACTCATAATGAAGCTTATAG
>JAQLOM010000020.1:5331551-5341964 GCA_030068315.1 Chrysichthys thysi
ACACACACACACACACACACACACACACACACACATACACACACACACACACACACACACACACACACACACACACTAACAATAGCTATCGGGTATCTAGCGGGCTGCACGGAACAGGAGAAGTGCCAGCAGCCGTACGCGACACAAGATCCATCAGGAGCGTGGCAGAAGCCGATCCGTCATTTTGATGTGCCTGAGCCACGAGCTGCTGTGATTCTTTCCCTCTAGGTTCACTCGGCTCCACTCTAATAGCTCTAGTTATTAATACTGCTGAGAAACAGTTCTGCGTTTCTAGAGTAACACCGGCAAAATGCATCTAAACAACAGCACAGTGAGATGCATTAATGACATATAATAAAGCCATACTTCATCAGATGACACTACAGGCGAAATCTGCAGAAAGCTGACCAATATGGTGATTACCCGACTCCGTCAGCATGGATGCTATTAAGCGTGAAAATAACTAAAGCACTGCAAACATTTGTTTAATGAAATGTTTAAGCACTTTAAGTTTCAGGCCATCAAGAGAGGTTTCAGGGCTTTATGCGAGTTTCAAAACTGCTCTTTACAAACTGCTTCAACTTATTCTAGGGTTAATTTTAAAATTTCGTACAAATGTGTTTATTTCATATAAATGTGTGTTATCAAGCACTTTATGGGGCTTGATAAAAAAAAATCCTCGATTATATGTATTACTATATTATATTATATTATATTATATATTATATTATTATTAATGGCACAGTAACAATGCATGCTATCTCTACATTTTATACAGTAAATCATTTACCTATATTTTAATAGTCATTTATTATTGCAAGCCAGATTTGGCTAATGCAACTATGCAACTTAGGCTGTTAAAAGTAACAAATAAGACAAATACAAATATCAATGATATCTATACTTATATAAATAACTGCATATGGATCCAAACTCTTGGTACACCCTGTATATGTAAAATCGTTGATGCAATGTGTGTGTGCCCAAACAATCCTCCATGTGGATTTGCGGAAAACTGTAAAACATGTAAATCTCTTTTGTAGATGATGTAAAAATGGTTTGGTTTGGTACATGTATGACATTTAATTTATTGATATTGAAAATTTCTAGCACTACCCACTGCCTTAATAAATGGCCAAAAAAAAGAGTGTTTACCATCAGTGTAAATCAGGTATCCACATGATCACAGGCGGATCGCCTGGACACAGCAAGACGAAAAATTAAAAATGGAGAGAGCTGTTATTACTCATGCCTTTATCTTCTCCTATGCATCGATGTAGCCTGGCTACTGTAATTTATTCAAAATAATTAATGCAGGCATACCGAGGTATCTCTGCTGCATGGATAAACACACGCGCACACACACACACACACATTAAAAAAGAGCAAACAGACGCCCTGCCGCCTGCATAATGATAATAACGAAAGTACTTTCCATCCATCCATTATCTATACTGCTTATCCGGCAGGGTCGCCAGTCCCAGCTGACTCTGGCCGAAAGGCAGAGTGCACCCTATGCAGGTCTCCAATCTAACACAGGGCTAACACAGAGAGTCAAACAACTATTCACACTCACATTCACACCTATGGGTAATTCAGAGCAGCCAGCTGACCTAATGTGCACATCTTCAGACTGTGGGAGAACACGTGAGCACCCAGAGGGAACGTGAAGAACGGGAAGAGCTCTGTTTGAACCCAGAATCTTCTTGCCATGAGCCGTTAGTGCTCACCAGTGCACCACCGTGTCGCCTGTTCTTGAAAATATATAATATATAATATCATAATGAAAATGAATCTATAAGAAATCACTGGCTCTTAAGTGATAGTGTACTACAGACCCACAACTTGTGTGTACGTACATCTCATTACTGAACATAGCCTTGTGTTCTTTAAGGAACTGTAAATGAAAATATGCTAATCTATATAGCTATCAACTGGCAATTAAACATTAGCCAATGCAGACCATTCTAGCCCAGGTCAATATGTATATATCTACATTTAGCTGTGAACCAGAATTGACTGTGTTATCTAATTTAACAGAAAGACTTATATGGAAACACCCTACCATGCCCAATACACAGTGTGGTACGTTAACATTTAACGGTAACATGCCTGTAAAGTCTTTTAGCATAAAGCTAAAATCTGTTAATGAAATTCAAAAACCCAACAAGACTTAATCTGTCAACTTGCTCTACAAGTTACGGTTTAATTTCCCATCATTGCGCCCACCAGTAGCATCGCCTTATTGCACAACGTCGATAGTTTTCACATCTCTATGAACACGGTTTAGCATAAACCACATCATCAGTTTGTTTGCCAGACTCTGAGTTTCCCCTTTGTGCTTCATGTGCAAACAGAACACTCCTACGTTCCAGCATGATGACTATAATCTGCATACGGTTAAATATCGGTGTGTGATTTGTTAAATTATAACAATAATAACGATGATGATGATAATAATAACAACAATAACAATAACAACGATAAATTTTATTTACAGAACACTTTTCATACATCTCTTGCTGCAAATGCTATACAAGTAGTGAAAATCAAGCAATAACAAGTAATCTAAGAATAAAAAGTAATGGAAGAAAATTCACAAGGATAAATTATATACCTATATATAATATATATATAAAGGTCAATTATATACCTTCGCCAGCCACATTATTAGGAGCACCTGCAGCCCAGCTCATTCATACAACTATCTAAATAGCCAACCACGTGGCAGTAGCACAATGCTTAAAAACATAGTAACATGTAACATACAAACTGGTTCAAGCTACCAGGAAAGCTAACACAAATAACCACACTTTACAACTGTTGTGAACAGAAAAGCATCTCAGGACATAATCCATTTTGAACACTGAGACGGATATGCTATGCTACAGCAGCACAAGACCACACTGGATTCCACTCATGTCAACAAGTATCTGAGGCTACAGAGGGCTCAGCACTGGACACCGAAACTGGACAGTCGAGTACTGGAATAAGACGAGGCGAATATTAACCATAGCTCTTGACCTGCACATGCGTGGTTTTGTGCACTGCACTGATGCCACATGATCGGCTGGCAGTGTTCAATTGGACAAGAATTTTACCTTTAGTTTCAGTCTTAGTAGCTGGTTGAAAATTGAAGTTGCATTTAAGTTACACTATAGTCTTTTTGTTTTGATTTGCTTTAGTCAAGATTTCGTCAGTATGCCTCGGTTTGAATTTTAAACGGGGAGACGTTGTCCATTGACTTGAATAGTTCGACGATGTGAAGTGTTTTAGTGTGGGGGATTTAAATAATGGAAATCCAAGGAAAAACTCTGTACACATGACAAGCAGCATAACGACCAACATAAATACTAAGGAAACATTGAGGTGAAAAACACCCAATAATCGGTGAAAAAACAGTATAGCTTCACAACGACCACAGCTCAACCGACGCTTGTAAGCTACTAGTAGCACGCACGCCACCGCCACCTTGCAGACAATTGCTGAATTACTGGACTCAGTTCGCAACACCCGGGATTTTTTAAACTTTCGTACTGGACATTCTGGCTAATGGATTATGTAATCAGACCAGCGGATTTTGTCCGTTGCATCCAATATCCGTTAATGCGGTGTCCGTAGATGAGAGGATCAACTGTATACCTGCATTGTGAAAGGTGTTACTAACCTAACGAGCTGGATTCCCTCGTTTCCCAGCTACGGTCAGGGAACGTGAATTAGGGGAGGTAACATGTTGTAACAGATTTTGCTGAAGAATATTTCTCCTGGATGTAAAAATGACCTTAAGAAGTAAGCTAGTTTGTCCACCTAAACAAAGTCAACTATTTCATCTTTACTCATCAGGGTAAAATTACCAGAGATTTCAAAGTCATTTTCACTGGCAAATGTTTTTTCATTTACATTTAAGTTTTTACAATTTAGCCATGAAACAAAAGGTTGTCAACGAATACTTAGCGTCAAAATTTTGTCAACAGAAATGAACACTGATTGCATGAATGACCTTTACAAATGCTCATATTAAAGCTGAAGGTAAATGAGTGCATATTATAGTAGTAGTAGTAGTAGTAGTATCAAATTAGATGTATAAAACTGGCCTCCATAATCAGTGGCACTCAATGTCTTGATATTATTTTAGCATTAGATAAAAATTATTACGAAATACCAAAATAGTCACCATGACCTCTAGCTAAATGGCATGCAGTTAGCTGACTGTGAGAACGCAAGAGAAAGATCAAGCACAAAGTAGGAATGAAATCCCATGACTGTTTTTTGGTCTGGGGAGCTTATATTTTATTCCAAATATTCATTTGGTTTTAAAATCACGGACTTGGCGTTTTTTATAAGCCTGACGACACGTGCTCATTTTTCAGGATTGCTGAACAACACTAAGACACGGCCCTGACACAGAAACAATTGTAAAATAAACGGCTTGTACTGCGGACATAAGCCGTAGCAATTTCACACGTCCATTTCACGCGTCTTTTCCTTGTAAACTTCAGCCAAACAATTGAAAACAGACATCAATTTGGAAACTGCATGCTCGCAGTAAGTTTTTCGTCCCAATTCAAGAAGAAAACGTGTTTATTGAAAGACAAAGCGTGTTTTTGTCTCTGCTGTGTGTTCCAGTGAAGGCTGCATTTTGGAATCGTTTTGGAGTGAATTACTTTTATGCGTGAAAATGGGATGCAAAACTATCAGGGTAAACGCTACCAGCACAGCTGGGAGATTTCATGATGACATTCATTGTGTCTTGCCATTTTCACTTGCATTACACTGCTATTTGTGTAACCTTGTTTCTCATTTTGTAATTGAACACATTCTCATTAGCGGAGAACGGCGCACACTTTCAGCATCTGCTGTTCGAACAGGAAGCTTTAAAGATAAAACATTACTGACTATTTTAATCCCTGCGCACAATATTGCACATCAACATTTAACTTATTCCAATTCATCTTCTGGCTCAGACGCTGTCTGCTATAGAGCACAGGGAAATGGAGTCCTTTCCAGGTTGACTCCACTTAAACACACAAATCGATTTATGCTTGCAGTGAGTACGGAGTTGGAAATGATATGATTCCAGGGCGCCTCGCTGCCCTGAATATCACAAGCTTGGTGATGAGCGGGAGAAAAGCATAGTCGAGCTTCATAACCCTTTCCCGTCGAGCTTCCACTACCAAGGCACCTGCGAGGAGGGGGTTGGGTGGGGGTGTAAGGGGGTTGGTGAGCTCGCTCCGTTTCCTCTTTACCGTAATTGCAGTAAGCCACACAAGACCCAGAAGGCAATTTGACTGGGTATAATAAATGTCCCTCAGGTGCATATTCAAATTTTAGCCGTCAAAATATTTGTCATATCAAAAGAAGAACCTCTCAAGTAAAAGATCTGGCATCTATTTTCTCTGACCCCTGTTCACTGCTACGGCTGGAGCTGCTCCAGCAGACAAAAAAGAGGCTCTGTCACCAACAAAAACCGAGGATGCTCATTTTCTTTCTTTTTTCTTTTTTTTTTTGTTCACATCTGGGTCCGTATGTCACAGGAAGCAGACAATCTGAACTTAAGACTCTTCTTTAACCCACAGTCTAATCCCTTCTGCCATCAAATTTCCCCTGTCGCTCCCCTAATCATGCTGGCTCCCTACTGAAAACAGGTCATTAAAGAGCTGACGTGGCCTGTATTTGGAACAACAGAAGCAAAGGTGAAAAAAAAGACTAAAAGTAAAGGGAGAAACAAGAGAAATAAAAGGGCAAGCGTGAGAGAGAAACGTGGCAGAGAGAGAGAGAGAGAGAGAGATAGAGAGAGACTGAAAGGAGAAGTGTGCACTAGGTGACAAGCCGTGGACATTCCATGAATAAGAGAGAGCTCAGTGTTTTCCCGACTGCATCTCGGAGTGGACCTGTCTGGTGACGCGGCATGTTATCTTGAAAAGCGAGTGATTAATGGAAGCGGTGCAGGGTTCGGGTACGGCCCAGTCGGCCGGCGCATGATCAATCTTAATGAGCTCTCTCGCTAGCTGTGTATTATATTAACTGCAAGGGCTGGAACGTATGGGCTCGCGGTGGGATTCTCCTTTCTAAAGCATGATAATGAGCACAGACTTCATCTCCTCTCCCACACCGAGCTTCACTCCAGCTCCGAATAACGTCTCAATGGAGGCACTCCGAATAATAATGCACAAGGGGCTGCCATGGCCTCGGCAGCAGCGAAATCTATGCAGTGTGATGCAGCCTGGGCTGGTGGGTTGTGTCTTTCTTTATAAGTGAGATGCACAATCCACAATAATTGCCTGATCGCTCCGTGAGTGTTCAGATTAAATGCAGTTTTCGGAATTTATTCGTTTCTCGGTGACAGGTCTACTGTTGCTATTAAACGTGGCCTGCTAGCATAATAAGACATTGAGGAATACTGTATTCTAATTAAGTTTAATACTTCACTTTGTACATTGTATACTAAAATGATGTTTTACTTGCTGTTTTGTCTTAAACCATCACCGTTAGCCAACAAAACAACAAAAGCTGGCGAACACACACTCGGCTGGGCCTGCAATTAGATTAGAGCTGGAAATCAGGTTTAACTACACTGCTGACGCAAATACTTGAAATGTATCTCTAACATCTTTAACTCATTCAGCCTAACAGCTTTCTCAGTAAACGGCAAAGAGGTGTAACATAACACTTTCTATGAAGCCCATATTCATAAATCATTAATTAATGTGCTTAGAATGATATAATCTTTTGGATGTGGTTTTTAAACTATAATAAGGCTCTAATAATGCCCTGTATGTAATTCCCAAATAACTCGTAATAATTTTCCAGCACAAGTGTCACTATGCATTACAGTGCCACGATCTTTTTCATTATCAATATATTACAACCTATTACTGTTGCTTTATAATTGTGACCCTGATGGTCATTACTGGTTATAAACATTACATACCACATGATAAGCGGCGCCTTTTTTGCGGCACGATCGTAAGTTACACAGGAATTACTGGCGTTATTCGAGATTTTAAAAATGCTCTCAATTTATTCTCCATTCTCTTATTTATGCTATCAATTTATGATCTTATTTATTATCAGCATAGGTGTAATGCTTTATTAATATGGGCTTCACAGAAAGCGTCCTGCACTTCCTTGAAATGTTGTCAGCAAACTGGACAATAAAACACTTCTTAACACTCCCAAAAGCAACCAACTGGACGAAATGCTTTTTTTTTTTTTTTTAATAGGCACATTATGTGGGTTCATCTATATTGCATGATTAATCTGCTAGACTGGGGCATAAATCACAGGCATAAGTCAAGGAATTTCTCACCGAGATCCAGAGAAGCCCAGTGGCTGTGAGCTAATCACAAAATGGAGGCTTCCCTTCCCTTCATCATCACAACCTTGTCTAATTCAACGGTCAGGCAGCCAGTCATATACCTCAGACCTTTCAGGGATCCTTCTCCTCCAAGAAGTATACACTAATCCAAATATTTAGTATTCAAATGGTAGGAATTTAAATTTGAATCAATGTTATCAACTGTGTCTCACAGGATGTTTGAGTCTAAGTTTTTTTTTTTTTTTTCAAACAGCATTTGAATTTCAATGTGGCAGGAATGGCTGTCCGCAAAGCAATTTCAGAAAGAAAAAAAAAAATCAGAAAACCGGAGTGAGAGGAAGTATCCAGGTTCCGTGAAGAGCAATAAATCATGCACCTATTCAGTTCGTCTGCATGCCTACCATTCTGCTTTTGTGTCACAGGTTTAGAGGCGCAGGCAGAGACCAATTCAAAACCACCACGCGAGCGTAGGGCATGCTTGCGCAGAACGAAGCGTTGACCAATTTCAAATCATTCCACTTGAAAAATTTTTAATTTATATGTAAATGTAAATATATGTGTAAATCACTGCTCATCACTGCTTTCTTGTTGATAATATTTCTTTCCGTACCTACTAATGATAACTATATCCCTAGCGGAAATACAATTTGGACATCAAATCAAGCATGTTCCTCATCTCGCAGAGCTAAAGGCGAAATGGAAAGAAAAAGTGTTCGGATTAAAAATTTGCATTCGCTTTTCGAATAGGATATTTTTAGGCAAACACAGGGTGAATGTGTGCACATCCATATGTTCGAGGTGGAGGGTGTCGACGTTTGGGTGCAAGTGTATGTGACAACGTTTTGAGCTTTAACCTCAGTGTGAGAGCAACACTCATGAGGTGGCCTCTCCATCATGCTGCTAACTACCTGTCCAAACTGATTAGTGCTCTAATTGAGCTGTCTAGACGACCCGGGGGTTAGTGCAGAGGATTCAGGAAACCAGAGCCACGACAGAGCCACAAGCTTCAGCTACAAAACAGCTCAAAAAAAAAAAAAAAAGATATATCCCAAAAGTGCCGGCACTTCTGAATATATCTAGGCGCTTGATGGCATCTTATTTTCCATTTCAATACTTCCACTGTGATAAGCAATGAAACAATAATATAAAAAAATGGATTTTGGCAGTCAACGGGGGACTTTTTCACACACGCTGGTGTCTGTTGTGGTGGATCTCAGACGTGCTGCATAGTATACGCTGGGCTACTCTCTAAGAGTGGCTCTGTTTCAAAAAAGTAACACTGCACCATCCATCACCTCCTTATCCCTGTAGTGCTGTCAAATGACCCCCTTCCTCGGTTTCTCCTTATTAACACCCATTTACAAGGTGAACAGCAAGACAGTGTATAGAAGACATGATCTAGGGGCACCTTTTCCCTCTATAGAACCCTCAGACTGCTGGGAAGCTACGGTTATTCACTGTATGGCCCAAGGCTGTTTTGTCCTGCTGATGCAGAACCTACTGGAAAGCCTGTGCTCCTGTTTTACTGTCAACACCAAACAATACACCCTCATCCTTCCACACACTCTGACCCGACTTGCAATGAGGTGACAGCTTGCGAAGTCGGGAGCACCACGCATGGTGCAACTGCCTCTCTGATAGTGCTGCTTCAAAGTCAGGCATCCCAGCATTCCTCTACTGCAAAAAAGGCAGTGCTTGAAAGCTAGCTGTGATTCATGGCCTAGAATGTCTTTAAATACACACATGGAGTCACGGGCACACAAATCAACACACTCGCTGGCACTTCTTAGCTCATCCTCGTTCTCACTGGGTTGTTCATGTGGGCAGGTGATAAATTGCTCTCTTAAAAGCCACAGGGCAAATCAACGATGTACTCATGTCTGTAGGTGTTTCTCCTTTTATTTTAAAAAAACATTATAACTGACAAATGCCTCCGGACTGTGAAGGTCAAACAACAGTAATGCATGCACACACACACACGCGTGCGCACACACACACACACAAAGAGAGACAGCCCCATGTACTCGGAGAGCACAAAGAGAGCTGCACACTAGCAGCACTGTTCACTAACACCTGCCACCAGGTGAGGGGCAGAGAGTGACCACCTTATTTTATATATCTACGGTATATATATAAAATTCTTTTCGCATTTGAAACAGAAATTACATATGACCACAGAACACATTATATGTGCGTATGACCGGAAACAGCGTCACTAGCACTTACATTTTATATGAAAATGGTGTAGGTACCGGGAATTAATCGCTTCGTTTGTGGACGCCATTTTAATATCGTCTTTATGAATTGTTATTATTTGTGTGAGAGCTATTTTACTGATATTGGAAAGAAGTAAACACCTATTTGGTACATAATTATTTAAGAAAACTTTGATCTAAATACAGTGAACCCCCGCAATACCATGGGTTCACCTCTCGCGGGGTCAGTGCATCGCAGATTTTCAAATTTTGATTCACGGAATTTTTTGGCTTTCGCGGGACTCTGGAATATAAAATATCATTTTAAAAAATGTTCATTCAAACATTAAAAGAACATTTAAATTGAAGTAAAACAGTATGCACTGTATTTCATCAGCGGACGAAAAGTGAAAGTGGCTGTGTAAGCCACTTCCGTTTCAGCTCGTAAACAGCAAAGTGACCTCACCGGCAGTAAGTACGCATGTAGGATTTTATGTTGTCAAAATTATGTATGTTTAAGAGTGTAGAAAGTGTTTAAGAGATATAAGACTATAAGAGAGTGGAAATGGTTTATAAAGCCTTAATATATATGTATAAATAATAAAATCAGGCGGACCAGTCAGGTGATTGCAAGGGAGGGTTAGGATTGGTTACTGCATTGTAAACAGGAAGTGACTTCACCGGTGCTTTCGCTATTTCTCAGCACTCAGCTCCTCCGGTACCATGAGTTTTGCGCCTCTTTCCCATACGCTTTCCCCGTCACCATTTCCGCCAGTTAAACCCTCCGTCTCCCGGTTGTTTTCCGCTTGTATTGACAACACGCGAGCTAGTTTGCCCACATGAGATTGTACACAACACACTATTGGATGGGAGGCGACCAACCAGAGAGCGCTGTGTTGT
>JAQLOM010000020.1:5351504-5363476 GCA_030068315.1 Chrysichthys thysi
ACACACACACACACACACACACACACACACACACACACACACACACACACACACACACACACACACACAAAAGAAAAAAGTACAATGAAATATTAAATCATATGAAAGATTGTATAGGAATTTGTGAGAAAACACAATCAGAATCTTCTACTATTCCTACTGCTCTGTTTCTCATTCATTAAGATTCTTAACCAAGCTGTTGTCCAATTATTTCTATTTCCCTTGGTCTCTTAAGTATTTAACAAGTTAATTTTCTATTTGTAGGCATTTGAAAATAAAAAGTAATTCTCTGCTACTCTGAATTTTGAGGCCATTGTGTTGTCAATTGTTTTCCATTAATGGGTTTTTAGCCTCTTATCTGCTCCGATGTGAAATATTCTAACTATATTGTACTTGAAGACTCAAGAAAGAGGCTAAAATTATCTTAAATATAAGTACTCCCCCCCCCCACACACACAGGCCTCTCCAATAGCAACACTTGTACTCCTGCTCATTTATGCAGTTATCCACCAGTTATTAGGCAATCATGTGGCAGTAGTACATAATGTATAAAATCATACAGGTCGAGAGCTTCACGTCATCATACATCACAATGGGGGAAAATGTGTTCTCAGTGACTTTAACCCTGGCCATGAGTATTTCAGTAACTGCTGATTTCCTGGAATGCTCTCACACTGCAGTCTCGTATCAAAAAGAAGAAAACTCCAGTGAGTGGCATTTTTGCAGGCAGAAACACCTTGTTGATGAGAGAGAGGTCAGAGGAGAATGGCCAGACTGCTTCGAGCTGACAGAAAGTCTGCAGTAAGTCGTATAACCAGTATTTACAACTGTGGTGAGCAGAAAAGCACCTCAGAACAAACGTGCAAACATGCTGAACCTTGAGACGGATGGGCTACAAGAGCAGAAGACCACATCGACTCGCCCTCCACAGACATGAGCAGGAATCTGAGGCTCCGGTGGGCACAGACTCGACAAAACAAAACAGCTGAAGATTGTAAAAACATTGCCGGGTCTTTTTCCACTTTTCACAAATAACCTAATGAAGTGTTCACTGTTTATCCCTTGCATCCTCTATGCAGGACTGTGTTAAACCTTAATTGACTACACCTCATCTATGTCTCAAACCCTGTGTGTATATCCAACCTGCCCACTCAGGAGGCAACGCTAACACTGATCAATACAACTCTGCTTTAGCATTCAATCAGTGGGACTTCATAGGAGTTATGCGAGATCACTAATAAATTATGCATGGCCAGTGATTTGACAGAAAGCCAGTGTAAATAAGAAAGTAAGATTTAGCTCAGGCACTTTCACAGTAGGCTATGCTCTGAATTTAGAGTACTGTTGAAAACTGTAATAAGGATTAAATACCTAAGATGATCATCAAACAGTGTCCTCTTTCTCTGCTGTTAAACTCTTTTTATGGGTCACATTTAACTATCTTAGAGCCTCATTTGTTCCAGTTCATTCGTTCGCTCACACCAGAGCTGAAACAAAGCACGGAGTGTAGCTGACTTTATTCTGTAAAAGACACCTTACTTAAATTCACCCAACTCCCCAACTACTTAAGACAACATTACGTGGGCAAGAAAGAGCTTAAAATAAATGGTAAACAAAAGAGGATTACATGATAAATGACCACTAAGACAGTTTGGGAAGTTTGCGTTCTTAAACTGACACTTGACGGTAAACCAGCACTGAAACCGACTAATTACTGGACCCTATGTTATACAGGTAAGCTTAAGAATGACCATTAACCCTGATTCACAAGCTAACCCTGCACTGCACCCAGAGTTAATGGAAAAGACTCAGTCATCAAACCTTTGTTCTCATCTGGAACCTTCCCTCCATTCCATTATCCCGCTTGACCCGGAGATCACTTCATCAATTCTTCTGCCACTGCTTTTAAAAAGCAAATTATGTTTTGCGGTGCTACGCTTTGCGAATGGAAATTATATTGTATTGTAATTGTCGGAGTGATAAATTGAAAAGGGAACTTTTTGAACCTTTTTAATTTTTAACAATGGACACAACTAGGGTGAACATATTTTAGTCCTCAAAAAAGAGGACACCGGGGGCAGGATGGAAGCATGGGGAAGATGGACAGCTGTAAAATGAATGGCAACAGTAGAAAGTGAAAATCGAATCCCAGACATTTTTAGTAAATTAGAGATCCCGCCCTTGATGCCTTTTCAACCCTATACTGGGCGAAGAACTATATAGAGCCCAATAAATGGTTAAGGTAAGGTGACCAGATTTCTGGGAAGCAAACCGGGGACATTTTGGTCAAAAAGGGGACGGCGGGGGGTGGGGTGGGGGTGCACGTTGGCAATATGTTGCCACCACCGAGACGACCGGGGGGGTGTTTGGGCATTTGTGTGTTGTTAATATGTTGCCACCACCGGGACGATCGACGACCCTGGGGAGGGGGTGGGGGTGGTCTGCGCGTTGTCAATATGTTGCCACCACCGGGATGAGAGACGACTGGGGTGGGGTGGGGTGGGGGTGGGGACAGACAGGTGCAGCCGGGGACAGGGCATCAAAAACGGGGACTGGCCCCAGAAACCGGGGACGTCTGGTCACCCTAGGTTAAGGTCCCAAAAGAGGATGTGTCCTGAAAAAGAGGACGTGTGGTCAGCCTAGACAAAACACTAAATGAGTTTGTCCAGCACAACCTGACTTCAGGCCTTAACATTAAATTCCATTTTTATATAATATGGGGTGGCATACAGTGAAACAGCCCTGTCACCTTAAGGTTCTAGGTTTGAACCTGCTGGCTGACTGAGTCCTTTCTGTGTGGAACTTGCATTTTCTCCCAGAGCCTGTGGGAGTTTCCTTCTACAGCCCAAAAACATGCAGATTAGGTCAACCGGCTACTCTATATTGTACATAGATGTGAATGTCAGTGTAAATGGTTGTTTGTCTCTGTGTTAACCCTGTAATAGTTTGTTGTCCTATTCAGATTGTACTTTAAGCTAGTGTTTTTCAACCGGTGTGCCGCGGCACACTAGTGTGCCGTGAGAGGTCGTCAGGTGTGGCGCGTGAAAATCCCCCCCTCGGCGAAACATTTAACCTCGCGTTGCACGCACCGAGATCGCACCAAGCGCATAACGATTACGCACTCAATTTCCCAAGATTCCCTAGGCAGTACCCGGATGTGTTGGAAAGGTACCAACACCGTTGGAAAGGTCTCCTTGTTGGCTACAAGAATATCCTGGTCCCACCCCGTAACTGGTCATACGCCGGAGCTACCGTCCATCAAACCTGAAGCGAGCTATTATCATTCAGTATGACTGACATGTCAAACTATTCGGTGTCATTGGAGTCGGATAGTACAAATAAAGAGCACAATGTCGATAAAACACGGGGTATATTTACATTTATTGGGTTCTTACGGAAAATTTGAGCCCAAGCATGGTGGGGTGACTTGATGCTGTGGATGTACACACAGGCTTCAAGTTAGGGAGACAGGCTTTGAGGTGGGTTGTGGAAGTGTGACATAATGACAGAATGGATTGTTGTAGCACAGAAAACATGATTTTTTCATGGCGAGCTGGATGTCTATATATTCCTGAGAGTCTCAGCTTTCAGAGGACATATAACATTACTATATGACCGAACGATGAAAGGAAAAAAGGGGCGTTGCTGTGTCCCAGTATCGGCTCGCCTGCAAGTTAATAGATTAAACGCCGATAGCAACCCAACACCCCCCCGTGCCGTCGTATTTTCCTGATGCAAAAAGTGTGCCGCAGCTCAAAAAAGGTTGGGAAACACTGCTTTAAGCCATCTGAGATGGGCTGAAGTCATAGATAATGGATGATGGCATGGTATAGTTTGTCCAGAAAGCCCTTAATACCTAATCAGGCATCCAAGCCTGTTATTTCTGAATTCATCTCAGAATTCAATGGGTCTCAGTCCTAAATACTGTCCTACTTTACAGACCCTGCTACACTTAAACAGAATGAATGATCAGAGACTCAGCAGAATTGTTTCCCTGCAATTCTACGTGGCGCCACATTGATCTGTATTAAATATTGAAAGACCATAACCTTATTTAAGGAACAGCAAGCTCCCCCAGACATGCATGGTCCAATAACTCTCTGCTCTGAGCCCTGTCTCCTACCTTTCTGTCTTCCCCTGCTGCTTATCCCTGCCATCTTCTTACTGCTAATCCTCATGATAATGCAACATTTAAATCTCAAGTGACAATAATCTTCTGCGTTCTTCATATGCAGTTGTCATTACAAAAATGAGCCTTTGCTTATTATATACGCAATTGTACCATTCTAACACAGGTATACCCATATTCCACAGTTGGAAGTTGTTGTATATGACAAAACGCATATTAGACTGTTATGTTTACCTCTTGACATGAGTGATGCTGTTGACAAGAACATGGCAGGGCTTAGGTCTAGCCAAGCGTTGCCCATTTTCTCACTTTTTAATTCATCGTCTCTCTTACCAGACCCTGCTTCCCTTGTGACCCATTATCGCGGTGCGGCAGATGGCGTTCCTCTGACTCAACAGAAAACAGGCTGGAATTGTGTGCATGTGTGTGTTTGCGAGAGACAGAAAGAGTAAACCAGGCAGCCAAGACAAACATTCCTCTCAAGCTTCTCAGTACAATGAATTTTGATGTTTATAGCTGGCGCTGGGGTGGAATTCCCCCAGTGAAAACTCTTTTTCTTTACAGACAGCACTGCCTTTTCTGGCTCACAGGGAGACGGTTCAAAGTTATTGAGGGAGATGGAGTAGAGAAAAAAAAAAAGACAATCGCACAACAAACCGAAAGTGCACAAAGCCACACTTATAGATATTAAATTTAGAAACGTGCATCAGTTTGCACCTGAGGGATGAGGAGCGCCCCAGGTCTGTGTCACATCACTTGACGTTGATTTTGACATTTAAGAAAGCGTTCTTTTCACTGACTATATCATACAGGCCTAACCTAGGCCTATTAGAGCTCTTAAATGTCAATGCATTTATGCACAAGAATGGTCAATTCAGCCATTTCTGGACCCTAAGACTCTTGTCATATTCTCTAGACCTTTATAAATATGTGCATGAAATACTTTTCTCTGAGCCAGGCTCGCCAAAAATTGTTCCCCGAAGTGTCTTATCTGAGAGTGGCCTCAGCTAGCTGTAGTGCTGAACCATCACCATGGTTACACACTTTCCCTCCAGCATCGGTCATCAGATGAGTATGCGCAGCATATCTTACTCCATACTGTGTCCCACATGCAGCATTTCAGTGAATAAGGCTTGCAGTGGGGACATAAGATACATCAGCATTCTCTAACATTTTATTGCATTAATTGCGTAATGCATTAGGTGACTGCTGTGTAGCCATGTGGGTACTGGACATGCTGACGGACTAGGAGAAACATGGCTGATTGAGTAGCGTATTGGAGGCCCCATATATGATTGTGGAATGATCTCGGTATGCCCAAGAGACCATGGGGAGAGAGCAGGAGTCAAGAGCTGTTTGTCTCTACGGGCCAGACGCGTGTACATCAGGAGGTGCAGCGTAAAACACGACTTGATTCAGCTGCAAAATGCGCTCACAGTGCGTGTGAAATTAACATTGAACTTATTAAGGCTGTAGCTCATCACTACAATTGGGATAGCCCATTATTTGCACTCTGTATCAAGTGTAAACTGCCATTTAAAATCCACGGTGAACTGCCAACGAAAGAGCTGTCAAAAAGCTGGGGACTAAAGAGGAAATGCAAGTTCAGCATCAAAGCTAAGATTCTTATTAAATAAAGATTTTCATGCCACAACTAGGGCGACGTGTGAAGGGAATTAATGCAGCTAAAAGCCTATTTTATTAGTAATTGTTTTTAATGAAAAGGCTTCTGTGTGCACAATAAGAAACTCTGTATAGTGTGCAATTAAAATAAGAAACTCTGTATAAAGTGTGCAATTAAATTGTAGTCATTTTTTGTCGTCAACTGCAGCTTCTGTAACACTCGGAAAATTAACAGTATCACAAAAGTTCTGTTTAATGTGTTGATTTCTTTGTTACATGTGAATTAAACTTCGCATATCCCAGTCGACAAGGAGTATCAAATGTTGTCTTCCAAAAAAAAAAAGCTCTTTTCACTAAGATTTTTAACTGACTTATTATACAAGAGAGGAAATCAAAAAGTAAAGGCAAAATACGTTTAACAGCTTTAAAAGAAGTAACTCTGAGAAACTGAACATATCCTTTTCCACATAGTCGCCATGCAAAACGATGCATTTGTTGCATCATTCAATTAGGATCTGTACTCCTGCAGAGAAGAAGTCTTTCGGCTGCTCCTGAAGCCAGGTGAGTACTGTTTCCTTTGCTTCATCATCAGAGGTGAATCTACGACCACGCAGCACCTCCTTCAGTTGAGCGAAGATGTGATCATTACTTGGCAGTAAGGAGGATGTGGAAGACACTTCCGTCACTGCAGCTGTATGAGGACGTGCATTGTCATGGTGTAGCAAGGCTGTTTTGAACAGCATTACTCTTCTTTTGCTGTGAATTGCAGGTTTAAGTTCATTTCACAGCAATACACAGTAATTTGCACTGTTCACTGTTTGCCCAAGTGCTTGGAAATATACCAGAACAGGCCCGGTGACATGATTTGCTTTGGGGAGCGCTGCGTTTTAATTTCTTCTTCGCTGAACAAGATGGACGTATCCACTCCACGTGTCTGTAGCTCTCCACGTTATCACGTAATTTAAAAATTGCCTTTTCAACACAGGCGGACAAAATCATGCATAGACCTTAACGAGTATATGGTCAAGAAGTGCTCTTTGCATGTTTGCAGCATGTATGGCGCTTGAATTGCACACTTTTACAGCTCTTAATGTGCCACCGTTTTTGTCCAGAACGCTGCATAATTGTGCTTAAAAATGGTGTACAAAGCCTATACACACCAGGCCCTGTGTGTGCTTTTCACTGTGCAAAGTGCGTGTGCTTTTCACTGTGCTGCACAGGCCAGACCTTCATACGCTGATGGATAACAATTACATGGCACAGACAACAGAACGCAGCTCTAGTTCAGAAACACTACCAAACAATAATCTGCACTTATCAGGAAGTGAAAGAGAAGCCAGGCAGGCTGTAGGTATAAATAGTTGAATTCAGCCTTTTTTTTTTCTTGGATCTGACTGAAGTCGGTTCCTATTTCCTGCCCTGGTGTGACTAGATATGGTTTGTGCTCATGCCAGGTGATACGGAGGATAAGATCAAGAAAAGTACTGAACACATAGTCAGTCTGGTACAAATCCTCTGTGGACATGTTGAGTCCAGTGGAACAGTCGAGATGATCCTACAGAGCAGAGGCAGCTCTCTCTCCTTCCCTCATCTTCACGGACCATTCTCATTGTGCCAGACTGCACATCAAAAAAGGCGGGGACACAAGACACTGGGCCTCTGTTCCACACCAGCCGGAGAGAACAAAGCGTATATTGTAGTGGCACACTGAGAAGGGCTATTTTGGGGAGACTGCTGTGTGGCTGTGTGTTTTTAGCTGAGGCGCTGTGGTGCTATTTTAAAGCCGCTGGACGTCTTAAAGACGTGCATTTCATTATTGAGTGGTCTCTGCTGATGTATGATGATATACCCCCACTAATTCCACACTTACACACAGACAGACAGACAGACAGACAGACAGATAGATAGATAGATAGATAGATATTAAACAAATAATCTGAGAGACTGCTGGATATCTGCTGTAACACTGGAGACACACACACACAATAATATATATATATATATATATATATATATATATATATATATCTCCCCCAGTCTGTATCTTTCAGTCAATCCTAGCATATCTGACTCCTCCATCCCTGGGAGCGTGACTGCACTTTAGATGAGAAAGGAAAAGAAATAGATGACTAGAACCCCTGAGATGTGTGCGGAGGCTTCATTAGCACGGCAGGCCAGGCACGGCTGAGAATGCCAGACACCATCACATTCTGTTAGCCTTCATATGCTCTTCCTTTGAAATTATCAGAGAAAGGAAGAACGTGAGAGATTGAGCAGGGAAGAAGGAATGGGAGAGCGCGTCGTGATGTGTAAGCACGGGTACTTGGGGTTGGGATGGGGGGGGGGGGGGTGGCAGATAAGTGAAGGATTCATGAACATGCTGAAAAGGGGTTGCCAGGGTCAGAAACAGTGCAGTAATTAAAAGTTAATCTCTCTCATCCTTACTTGCATATAAAAGCTGCCACAGTGCTACCGGGCTGCATTAACAGCACTTCCAGATAGGAGCAGAACAATGGGCTCTCTAGAACAGGCTGATGTGAAGGCTTAAGAAAAGTTTCCCACTGGGAGCAAAAGCAGGCTCTTTGCTTCAAATATACACAAGATTTCCTGAACAGTACATAAAATTGTGAGAGAAACAATGTGATAGGCTACTCAGACAGATGCTCTATATTTATATCCCATAAATGTCAGTATCAATTCTGCCCAATTTTCAAAATCCTTTTACAGCATCATTGTTAAGGGACACAGCGGGAGCCGCCGAAAACTGATGCAACCAGAACAAACCTCTCTGCAAACCAGGCAGTGTGAAGAGCCAGGTGTGCGTCAACCAAGACGTGGAATTTGCCACTTGGTTTATTTGCGGCTAACAATACATCCAAGGCTAGGCTTGCTTCCTGATGGACATATCAATTAAGAGCCGAAGGAAGGCCTGCTCTAGTTGCATGGCTCTGCACGGGCCATTATGGGCCAATTTACATGCATCTAAGAGACCAGGTCCTGTGTGACTGCCTCACAATCCGAGCTATCTCAGGGGATATCACTTCATATAAATTGAATCCAAATCCAAATTTTACTAGCAACAGCCCCCTGCTGATGTTCTGTGCCACAGACATTATTCCAGTCTAATTCAATGCCTTTAACAAATCATATGGGAGAAGGAAACCTGGGAGCTGGAGAGCAAAAATCCAAACCTAAAATGGACTTCTTTTATTAGTTTCTTTCTCGACTCCATTCTTCTATTGTCAGTCCAGAGAGGGTAATATGGAGGTGTGGAGGGGAGACGCAGTAGGCCGGTGGCAGTGGCATAGGGAGGAAGACCAATCCATCATCACGTGTCACATCATTTCCTTTGACATGTCATTTTCACTTGGCTCTAGACAGGCTGTTCTGATTCATCGACTGTAACTACCACTTCGACCCAAAAGAGCCAGAAAGGGAAAAAAAAAGCTTTAGGCAATTCTTTTCTTTCTTTTTCTTTTGTCTCTGTAACCTATACAGCTGTCTTCCAAAGTAAACAACGAGATGCAAGAAAAAAAAAAAGTGCTCGCAATTTGTTCTGGATTCAGAGTGCTTGACTGGAAATGTTTGAAATTCGTTGTGAACCACTGTCTATTGTAGTGGAAAATACATTCAGTGTAAAGAGAGGAGCGGAAGAATAGAAAATACGTCAGGCATTTAGACTCGGAATTGTCGTTGTTATACTTAGCCAGACTGCCGTTCCACTTTTGAAACACAGAAAAGTACTTGAGATATGCAAAGCTCCCAAATGCATCCGCAAATTACCTGTGTGTTTTGCAGAATATTCAAGGATATATCAAATAGGCTAGACAGATGTCCTTAATTAAATCTAAATTTCTAAGCTTCGACCCGAGCTGCCCCTGCCCACCCTTAGATATCAGAAAAAACTTTAAGCAAACAGCAACCTTAAAAAGATACTGGTAACTTTGCTGAAAAAGGATGGATGAAAACACAACAAGAAGAGACAGTGAAGGATGGATTTCTGATATGTGCCAATGTAAATGCAAATATAATAGTCTTGATTTCTCAGCCCCAGGATAGTGACAGAGCTTAACTTACACTTCAACACACAGAGGCAGAACCCCGGTACAACAAACGTACCCATATTAATACTGGCAGCTTTACACAGCAGGTCATAAACACTCATTAAAACCATGCATGCTAACATTTCCACAGGCTACTTTTTTTTTCTTATTTACAAAGACTTATTGAATTTATTCATAATACGTGCAATTTCACTTTGGAAACTGTGTGTGGTAAATCTGTTTTGTGGCATTCACTATAAATGACGAAACATATACTTGACTCGCCAGAAAGGAAATCCTACCCTGCGAAGCCTCTGTGGTTATTTGATTTGCTATAAAACTATAACTGATTTTAATTTGAGGCTTGCTAACCACTTCCCATAGCAAGCCGGTTCATTCTACTTTAATGTTGCAACAGACCCAGATAACAGGAGGCTTTAATTTGAGAAGGATGGTTAAAGATAGGAAAAAATATCATCTGTCTTGGAAAACAGCTACCTCCCTTTTCCATTCTCTTTGGATTTATGTAGTTAGCGATTCATGTCGGGTGGCACGTTGGCTAAATGGTTAGTACGGTCACCATACAGCAAGAAGGTCCTGGGTTCGAGCCCTGGGTTCGGCACGGGTGCCTTTCTGTGTAGAGTTTGCATGTTCTCCCTGTGTCCACGTGGGTTTCCACTCACAGTCCAAAGACATATTAGGCACATTAGGCGGATTGGCTACCCTAAATTGCCCAAATGCGAGTGTGAATGGTTGTCTGTCTCTGTGTGTTGTGTGATCCTCAGCCCCACGTTAGGGGAGTGACTGGCGACCTCACCCTGTAAACAGCCAGGAAGCCCTATGGGGTCCGCTTGATGCACCTTCGTGCCACGTGCCGCCGCTTGACACACCTATGGGGTGTCCCAGCGGTGGTACAGAAAGGAATATTGAGTGAGTGAGCAATGCATGTACAACAATGTTTACTGTAACTTCCAGAAATGGCAATGCAAGCTTTACATGTAGGTTGGCTAGCTAGCAAGCTAACCAACTGTTACATGTGTGGTTTTTCCTGTGTAGTGAGATTTTTCAAAACTATACCTTATGAAAATAGTTTTATTCCACATCTAGTGTGATAGCATAGTGTGATTTGCTGCCTAAGCAAAAAAGGCTTTTTCCTGCTTGAGTAATAAATTTAACCCTTTATAGGGCACTAATTGAAATACTCAGAAATTCAGAATTTCAATTCTAGATTGTTATTGGAGAATATTACAAGACTTTACATTACAAGAAATTTTTATTTTGAAAATCAAGGTCGATAGAGTTACAATAATATGGCCAGGGTAGGGTAACAAATTTAAAAGAGCATTTATTTAGGATGGGAGCGATCCATTTGGAGAGGCATGGGGGCCATTTTGGATACCCACTGAAGTTACCAAATATGGTTCTTTGCCCCATAAAGGGTAATACATTGTTCTCACCAGCCTTTCTCTCATTTTTGTAACACGTTTGAAGGAAAATGAAGTATTGAAAGCAATCAGGAAAACAGGTAGTGTGATTTATTAAGAATTGGAAGTAGTGGAATAGGTTCATTTGTTGCAAAAACAATTATGCCACCTCAATTCAGATAAGAGTGTTCTCACATATAGTGATTTTTAAATGAATCAACCCAAAATGGATAAAAAGCTCTAACTGTGAAAGGCCTCAGTGCTTCCCAATACAGCTCTCTTTCTGGAAATTATAGTGTTCATGAGATATCAGACCATTGTTTAATAGTGAATATGTGCAACACTGAATAGTGTCTTTCAACATGGTTGCTTAGTTTACACAATGCTATTATTTTGCTGAAATGTTATGATTTGGCTGAAAAACTATTCAAGCAAAAGAGATTTGAATTAACATACCAGAAGTATTTTCTTTCCTACTGACTGTAGTACCGGCTGATGTGAGTGGTTATGGTAGACAAAATACATGCATACACTACACATATTACACGCATACTGAATATCAGTAGTATTACACAGTAAATATTGTTGCTCTTACTGAATCAGTACTATTATTTCTTTTTTGCAATGCTAAGCTTTGTGAATGGTAACTGCATTGTATTGTCATTGTTGTAATGTTCAGTGGTACCTTGACTTACGACCGACCCAGGTTACGACATTTCCGAGATACGAGGTTGATGTCGGGCTATTTTTTGC
>JAQLOM010000020.1:5407614-5421797 GCA_030068315.1 Chrysichthys thysi
GCTCCAGTCCAGTAGCTTTGTGTCCTGTGAGTCTATCTCCTCAGCACTCAGCTCCTCCGGTACCGTGAGTTTTGTGCTTCGTTCCTGTACGCTTTCCCGTCACCATTTCTGCCAATTAAACCCCCTGTCTCCCGGTTGTTTTCTGCTTTGTATTTACAATGTGCAAGCTAGTTTGCCCACGTGAGATTGTACATGACACACTATTGGATGGGAGGCGACCAATCAGAGAGAGCTGTGTTGTGTATTCTGAGTGCTGATTAGCTCAGTGACTGTTCATCTCATCTGGTCAGTGCCATATAGGATTTTATATGTTGTTAAAATGATGTAGGTTTAAGAGTGTAGAAAGTGTTTAAGAGCACGGGAAGTGTTTATAAGAGAGTGGGAAAGGTTAATAAGAGAGTGGGAAGGGTTTATAAAGCCTTAATATATATATAAATAATAAAATGAATGTAACGGCGCAACATCGCGGGTTTCACCTTTTGCGGGGGAACGCCGGAACGTAACCCCCACAGTAGGCGGGGGTTCACTATATATATATATATATATGCGCCAGAGTAGACAGTAGTGAGAAAATTTCAAATAATGAGAGGGTCTGGTACACCTAGAGAAAATAGCCACAGACAGCAAAGTGAGTCTGCGTTGCATTGAGAGATGTGCTGATAAAAGACAGAAGGAGGAGGCGGCATACTGTTGTTGCAGCGTGGGCATTCAGTATAGCACCTACACTGCAAATCTATCAGCTATTTTTAAAAGCGTCTTGAGGCAAAAGAACACCAGCATATCAACCGAACTGTGATAGACTCCATAGAAACTCTGTCTTGAAAAATTTCCACTATCCGCCGTATGGCTGTCCAGACAACAGACACTGACTGAAGAATAACCACCAACAGAGTTAGTCCTGGTGGCACAGCGGGGTCAGTTCAATCTAAATCCTTTATAAGATAGCATATGCCTCAATTTTTGGGCCTAACTGAAATTCAAACAGAATACATTAGCGAAAGTGGAACTCACAGAGGCCTTGCTGCTTCCTGTGAGTCAAGGCTGCTTTCATGCCAAAATAAAGCAAACGACCTCACTTAAACTCTTTATCAACTATATCAACTCTCCAAGGCTGTAAAGACGAACAGCCTCACCAATGACTTAATGTACCATAGTGATGTTTGATAAATACACAAACACGAACATCTATAAAATAGCCTGCTACTGCCCTCAGTGCTACCAGCGACCATAGATAATAAAATGAATATTAATAAGTTGAAAATATCGGGGGGGAAAAAAATTAGCTTTGGCGTGTTTACGGTCATAAACTGTTCTTATGTATAAAATGTCTGTTCTACTTTTTTTTTTTTTAATAAAAAATCAAATGGCAATCCTCCATTATCTTCACAATGAATATTTCTTTTCAAACTTTACAGAGTTGAATACACACAATTATGATGTTGAAATGGGTTATAAGAAAACAGCCTGACTTCTCTCAAGTGTCCTTTCTAAAAGTCTTGGTTGGGAGTTACAAATGTTTTCTCCTGAAGAAAAAGGCACACAAACCGCTCGGTTTAAAAGTGCTGCCAGCCTCTGCCTTATTGTATACGGTTAATTATCTGTTAATACGAAGAGCAGATGCGTAACAATGGTGCTGCTTTACTGCCTGGTGGCAGACTGAAAATAGAGTTGAAGTTATGAAACATTAATGTTTCAGGCTTCGAGCCAGGATTAAATAGAGGAGAAACACAAACAATGACTTTTGGTTTTTAACAGCAGGCTGAAACCGGGGATTTTTCTTCTCCAAAATACGCCTGTCTGTCATTGATCACTTCGGTTATATTAACAGCATCTGTAAAAGTTTCACATCCAATAACATACCCTGACTCCCAGCTGTGAATTGGAAAGGTATTGGTGTAGCGTTTGTTTTTTGAAGCAACGGAGGGATTGATCAAGGGCCACGGACTGAAAAAAAAAAAAAACCATGAAATTGTGTGAATCTGCAAAACACGGGCTCAGAACGATGGCATGATTTGTTGACAGTTAAACTTCTGGCCTCTCATTTTGCTTGACAGCACATGACATGCCTTATTAATATTTATATATTGCGTGAAAATTAGAGCATGCTGATTAAATCACATTTCAGATGCAAAAGAAAAAAAAATCATTAGAATAAGCGCAGAGCCAGAAAGAGCTACAATACCCCCCTCCTCAATTCACCCCTTCATGCACAGTAGACTGTTAATTAAGCCAGATTCCTTGTTATTTTTTTTAGACAAAACAACACACATCATCAATCCAACACAACTGCATCACTGGAAAGGGCTCATGGGCAAATCTGAGGGCATGACAGCAACAAAAGCACCAGCGGGCTATAAAAATGAAACAATGAATACATATGCAGGAAGAGAAAAACAAGGGTGAAGTGAGAAAGATGCAAGCATGGGGAGGTCAAACATCATGACTGAGTGAGAGGGGGCAAGTGCATATGTAGGTTTGTACATGTGTGTGTGTGTGTGCGAGAGTTGAGCAGAAGAACAAGAAAAAAAAAGACAGATTAAAGCCAAGCTGAATTTTGCCCCGTAATCAAATGACTCCTTTATCTTTGTGGACAAACATTTGTGTTCAGATGAGGAGCGGCTTTGATGCTCAGCCACAAAAGATGAGAGCGAGGGGTACTTGAGCTCAGGACAGGTACAGACAGCTTGGCACAAAGAGTACTTTTTATGCAAGCGCGGGTCCTGGCACACCGCTCAGTATCTCCATTATAATCAGCCTTTCTGTGGGAATCGAGGCTCACAATGACATGTGTCACGGTTAAATGTACCGCTCTTGAAAATAAAGTATTAGCATGAGTCAAGCCTGAGCAGCTTGTAGACACACTCTCCTCATCCAAAGCCAATCTTCAAGTATCCGGCATGTTCAGTCAGTAAAACATGCTTTGATGGAGCTGTTTGCCACTTAATCCATATGGACGCTTACACAAACATGCACCCATAAGGCTAAATGAGGCTCATCCTGTAATTTTTTTTTTTTTCTTTCAGACTTATAACGGTCCCCGCAGCCTGCAAAGAGAAAAGGTATAGCAATGCCAGTTATATCATAGTTGAAGATTCTATTTTTGCTGTGGCTTTGCTTAAAATGAAGGGTCGTACTCAGACTTGGTGACAAAGTTCAAAATATATATCAACAAATATACAGGGAAAGTTATGTGCATCCAGACATAAGCTACATGAGTGCTTAAAATGATTTGCTCAGTGGCTTGTTTATTTCATTCCAAAGCTGCTTGAGCAAATCCAGAGTGATAGCAAAACATTAAAAATGATTCAAAGATATATTGCGGTATTTAAAAGGAACATTGTACAATTAGCATGAGACAGTTAAAAACACTGTTTTTATAAGCAGTGCTTTTACAGAGGTCCTAAAATGGTTGTGTATGATTACAGATATGGCTACTGATAATTCGTCCATGATAATGAGCAAACTAATTTTTTAACATAAAAACAAATGCATTTATACACCATTATACAGAGCTAACGTTGATGACAAGAGACCACCTCTCCTGTTGTAGAGTGATAGAATTTATTTCATGTATGCTAAATGTTCAGTACTAGGTAAAAATGCCCAAAAGTTCTACGAGAAAACTGCTTCTGTAGAACCGCTTTTGAAGGAGTTACAAACCCAAAAGCACTTACATTTGTGCTCAGAAGGTTACATATAGTCATCATGGACATGAAAGTCATGATTATATCAGGCTTTCAGTGATTTCACTAAATGGATCTTAGTCTGGAGAAGAATGAACAACATGTACAACATGCATCTTTAATAGAAAAACAACAAGAACAGTTTTCTGAAATCAAGACAGGGTCAAACTTACACATCTAACACTTACATTGGGTTAAATGTCCCTTAGCATCTTTCATCTTGACCAGACACATTTGGTCACCATCTTGGCAGAATTCTGGTTGGATATTTGACCACTCTTCTTGGCAGAATTAGTAGAGTTTAATTTGTGTGCTTCCCAGCACAGACCTAACTTAATCCCAGTCCCTATATTTTTACTTAGGGATGAGGTCAGGCCTTGTTCTTATCTCAATGTAAGCCTGCTATGTCTATTCCACAACCATTGGGATCGTTGTTCTTTTGGAACACCCAGTTCTGTTTCTGATAGTTTGAGGTTATGCTGAAGGATCTTGAGGGGGGGGTTCCTTTTTCATTTTTCCATCCATTTTGTGCAGTGCACCAGTTCTACTGGCAGCAAAACAGCCCCAGAATATAGTGATACCACCACCATGCTTAACAGCTGGTACGGTGTTCCTCTGTACCTCTGGTCATTGTGCGCAAACCTTGTTTTACTGACCATAACACCTTCCTCAAGAAGGCTTTATCTTTGTCCATGTGGTCTGCAAACTTCAGTCCAGCTTGAAGATATTGATTTTGTAGCAGGGGCGTCTTTCTGGTATGATAGCCTCTCAGTCCAGTACAATTTAAAACTCATTTGACTGTAAACAGTGTTCCAGCAACTTCCAGTTTATGGCAGGCCTGTTCCTTGATGGTTCCTGAGTTTTCCTTGACCATCCAAAACAATTCCTCTAAGATGAAAGTGACAGTTTGAGTCTTCTTCCAGACCTTGGCAAAGATATTACACCTCCCATTAACTTGTACTTGTCAAGCAAACCATTTTATGTTGTGCACAGAGAAGCTACTAGCTGTAATCAATCATGATCAATAACAGGACGTTAAGAGACCTTGTCCTTGACAAGATAAAAGACATTATGGAACTCTCAGCACCACTGAATTAATAATCTAAGTGGGTGTATATATAATTTTGACCTTGCGTTGATTTCAGAAAACTCAAAATAAATTAAGACTTGTGCCCAACATTCGAATTGTACGTATTACTTCATCATTCTACCCCCGAAAAAGAAAATTCAAAGAATTAATTTAAGCACACTATTGTCATGACATTCATATCCATGAAGACATTCATGTCCATGATGGCTGGATGCAAACTTTTAACCACAGCTGCACCTTTACACAAAGCTGACCAACAAACAAAGGGCCAAAAGATGCCATTAAATGCAATGCGATGTGGCAGAAACGTGTAATTTTTTTTTGTTTTCTTCTAATATGATAATGTACAGAAATGAAAAGTACTAAAGATTCATATATACTGTACACACCTAATAGTACTACATCTAATCTATTTTGAATAAATTGAGGTTGAATGTTATGAATAGTCCTAGTTTTGATAACCATATTAATTTCCTACTTCTGCAAATCTGTCTTAATTTAGCAGTAGCAGTTTCATGCACATTAACTGGCTAAATTATTAAACAGCATAGTACATATGTGGATCCTGATGATAATACATGATCCTAATATTATTATTATTATTATTAATAATAATAATAATAATAATAATAATAACAACAATAATAATAATGACAATAATAATAATAATAATAATGACAATAACAACAACAACAATAAGAAGAAGAAGAAGAATGAACACTGTGGCTGTTAAGATTTGCAGTAATGTGGACAATTTATCCTGTTATTAATTTCATAATCTAGTATTTCTGTCTTTGTCAATACCCTTAAACAGCATTTTATGGTTTTTGTGTGTATTCTTATTGTCCAAAGCCTTAATTATAGTGTGAATTGCTGTGGTTGACAACAAACTGCAAGATGAGGCTTACACAGATGTACAAAAGAAAAAAAAGTAAATCATTTTAGTGGACATTTCGGAGATACTTCTATTTGGAGGGGGGGTCGGATTATCAGTATTGTAAAAATCATTCAGAATTAGAGATTTGGAAGTGCACAGTAGTAACATAGATAGTGCCTCACCCTGTCATGAAGGTTTATGTTTAAAAATACATACCAAATGAAAGCTACTATTCTGTAAAAACCAATAAGGAACAGTGTTTTGTTCCGTTTTTTAATTTTTTGGTTGCTGAACCTAGCTGTCAGTTGAACAAAACAAAACAGGCTGGACTGCCACTGCATTGTCCACCTCTACAGTCTCATCTCGTCATATCTCTCATCTGTAAGCCAACGTCTAACAGAGCTGCATGATAAATTTCTCTGGCTGGATCACTGCACAAAAGAATAGGAGCGGCTGAAATGCAAAAAGGAAAGAAGATGAGAGAAGCAGTAATTAAATGTCTGGAAAAGTCCAACTGGTTTAATTTTTTACCCCGTGTATCATGTGAATGAATCACTGCAACATGTTCCCTTGTTCCCCTTAGCTTTTTGTGGACGTAATGAAGAGAGTGCAGCTGCTGTACAAAGCCACGCACGATGAACTGAAGCATGTTTCAGAGTAAGAGCTAGAGTGGATGAGAGGCTCCACACACAGCCTCCAGCTGTGCACCTATTTCACACTCTACACACACCTCCCGCACACACGCACACACACACGCGCACAGGTTCTCAGTGAAGAAAGAAAAATAAATTAAGTACAGTAAGTTAAGATGGATACTGCATAAGGCCCAAATCGACCGAGCATGAACGAGCCAAAGATGACTTGCGAGAAAAGATGCTCAATTAAGCAAAGGGAGAGAGAGTGAAATGAGGCATGCAGAGCTACAAATACCCTGCACCTTCTCCACGAAAATGAAAAATGGTATTTTTTTATACAATGACCAGACTGGGGTTTAGTCTTTGACAAACGTTCATCTTGATAGAAGCAGAAAAACGAGCCGGCCAGCAAGCAGATTGTTTTGTGGCTCTAGAGGAGGGGTAGTGCGTAACCCACTAAAAGCGCTAAATCATGCCCTCGCCTTGGCGACAGCCTACAGTCCACTTCAATCATGTGTCGAATCACATTCAGCTCCAATGCATCAAAGCCATGAGCAAGCTTTTCTCTTTGTAAAAGAAAGAAACAATCAAGCAGGGAGCAGAAATCCCATTTCAGAGGTCCACAGCCTCGGCACGGCCTATTCTTTGACCTATTATAGGCCGTCAAGAAGCAACCAATGTGCCTTATATAACTCACTTTAATGCTGGGATAGGACTACCATGTTCACAATGATTTAATGGCAGGGAAAGATTTATAGGTGATCAAAAGATTCTTTATGCGAAGCCTCCGATCTTTCGTCCCTTCACAGATGGTCACAAGTTTCACAGGAACTTGGCCACCTTACAAGTATAGATGAAGCTCATGCCTCCTCTGAGAAGTTCTTTTCACCACTGGCTAACGTTGTCTTCACAAACAGAGTCTTCCCTACACTATTTAACCTGTTCATGGGAACATTTGTGTTAATAGTCTGAGAGGTAATCCTTGGTCAAAATACGACACACTATCAGAACGACAAATCTGCCAAGGTTACTCTGAGAGCTGCTATCAGATCGGAGTAGATTGGCACATCCAAGCTCGTTCACTAAAGGCTTTCGTCTGACAACATACAGCAAAACACTACAGAACGCTCAGGTCCTTCAAAACTACTCACCTTATATACTCTTTTCTCTTTGTAAAAGAATATATATATATATCCACACACACACACACACACACACACACACACACACACACACACACACACACACATATATATATAGAGAGAGAGAGAGATAGAGAGATAGATAAAGGATGCATAATACATACTGCGTACTAGCCACATAAAGCTCAAAATATTGCTTAAATTAAAGCTTAATAAAGGTCTGTCTCAACCAACCTAAAGTGTTTTATGCCAGACATGATAACTGATGTCTCAGAGGCATTGTGTGTGTTCATAAATAAAAGAAAAGGAGGATGCCCTGGCATTAGATATGGCCTGCACAGAATATGAAATCAATGCTAATAGAAGAAGCAGGACTTGAATGCAGTGCTGACCTTTCAACCCAACCCTTTTCTTTCCATAAATACTGCACAGCAGGCAAAGCACTGTAGGTAATATTTCTCTTTTATGAAATCAATGTACACATTAAAGTCACATACATCAGTTCCAGGACTGACTAAAATACAAAGCTGCATAAGTAGCCAAAAAAAGCCCCCCCAAAACATAATGCCTTTTTTTAACAGTTTATCAGTGTATGTACAGTATATGTTCAAGTGTGAGGCAGAGAAGGACTTCCTCCTCTGACGTTTATTTTTTTTTTGCGCATGATGGTGGGCTCTGCCAGGCTTTAGGCTCTGCGGCGCCTGTAGTGGCCATGTTTGATAGCAGCCAATAAATTATCCAACTGTAAAAACAGAGGCAGGAGAGACGCTCATAAAACCCTGATTCCAAAAGCGCTCTCTTGAGGCTCCAGAGGTTTTAACGTGGCACTTGTGGAACATTTGTCTTACCGCATGCAAGGACATGGAACGTCTTTATTGGAAATTTACCTTCATCACTATTCCTGACCTTAGAGAAGATACAGTAGTATACTGCATGCTTAAATCGGTATTATTTATTATTATTCCTGAGTCGAACACATTCTGTCGGCGGAGACATTCTGTTTGCGTTTGCGTTTGAACAAACTGCTCGTCTTTTAAATCCCCTATGCCCTGTTTAAATTTTGTCATTACCACTATTGAGTTTTGTAGCGGTGCTCACACGCTGAAATTTTGCACATTTTCAGACATTGTTGTCGTCTGTCTCTGCTCGCAGCTGCGCTAAATCAGCTGTCGGTGAGCATGTCACATTATGCTTTCCAAGACCACTGATGTCAACGTCCGACCAAAGGTGATCCTTAACGCTGTGTGATTGACTACCGTACAGTGAAAATCCTGCTCAAGTCTTCCACTTGCTTCTGTTCTGCAACACCGCTTTAAATATTTAAAGCATATTGTTCAAATGCCACACAACATACCGATATATTCAAATGTATCAATTTTATCTAGATTTTTTCAGCTTTTCATTCATATCTTCAGCCTGCTCCTGAATTGTGCTACTGTTGACACGTTCCCCTGTGCGAGCGTTTAATTTGGTTCACTCTTCCTATACAGTACTTGTGTAGTTTTCAAAACAATTAACATGAACAGCTTCACAGCTTTTTATCACTTAGACAGAATCCAGACAGAACTCATGAAAGGTCTCCATATAATGCTATTATCCCGCTAAATCAGTTAAAAATATATTAAAGACACATAAGTCTGGTTTCTCGAGAGCACTGCAAGGATAATACCAAAATGATGTCTCACTACCACATTATGGAGCTCAGTTTGACAACCTTCAGCATATAATTAGGTTAAAAATAAGATCTATGAGCTGAAGTTACTGAGATGTGCTAGGATTTCTTTTTTACGCATACACGCCAAGGCTGCCGAAGAGTACAGTAGGCAATCCGTTTGAAAAAATTTAGCCAAAGTAGTGCGCTTTCCTTTTCATTCTCACCTGGTAAAATGTGAGATTCCAATTCTTCGATAATTACCTCTTCGCTTATTGTTTGTTCGGCCCTTGTTCCCTACACTCTGAACATCCACTTCTCTCATTAAACCTTGTTGGAGATGAGAATTTTCCCCTTCGCATGGTGCACATGGTGTTTTCACGTTGACAAGGTTATGTTGTCTTTGAAGAACGTTCACTGCCCATCTCGATTACACCCCTGCAATCTGGCAACCCCGTTCACGCCGGCTGGCTTCGGCTTTGCTCGTGTGCTTTATGGAGCGTGACACGGCGTGCCGGATGACTAATCACAGAGAGACAGCAGCGCGTTTGGTAAACCACAGGCTGCCCTCTCTCATTGCGTCCCAAGTGACACCTGTATGGGCTCTCTTTATTAGATTGATCGCCGAGGACAATCACAGAACACACTTTGCTCCGTTCCTTTATACGAGCCTTTATTAGGCCTGAAAGGCGTGACCAGGGTCCTGCTGGCATGCAACAATGTAGCGTTAAGACCATATTACAATTACAATCAGCCAGGAGAGGAGGAGAAGCAGGGAAGCACGATCTTCCAGGACAGTGATGGAGTCCTGAATGGGAAGAACATTACCAGCTCAGTGGCAGTCAATAGAGCTATACAGACAGTGTGGTGCTGTTTGCACTGAGCTCAGGACCGCAGATGAGGAAAAAAAAAAAACAGTTCATACTTAGCGCAACTGGGCACAGATGTCAAAGTGAATGGCATTTGATAACATTTTTCTATTCCATTACAATTCAAAACACACTTCTTGCTCATTTCATTTATTTGTAATGAAACATCAAGCTTCACTCAAAACGCATCAGATATCGGAATTATACATTTACCCGTGATTCGTGTTCACTGGGATAAAGTGGTTACACAAGACAACTGAATGAATAACTGAAATGAAATGAAACGTTGAAAGGCTGTTCGAACATGAACATCTAAACTGGATTCAACAAAAATAATGAAACTCCTTGAATGAGTGAGTGATGAAACATCTAAAATATGTCTATGAAGTATAAAGGCTTTTGTACAGCACTGGGGGAAATAAATAATTATGTGTAAAGACATGTTCTACAGAGTAGCATCTAAATGTGAAAACAGACATTTGACTATCTATAGCGGGATACATGCAGGTTTGCATGTATGTATACCTTCTGGGGGACTTGTCCGTCCCTATTTGTCAGCCTTAGTTCCCTTAGTTTTGCTGCTTCTGGCCATCTGGCCCCTCCACCTCTCCGATCCTGTCCAGCCTGCTCAAGGCTGCTATCTGTTCTGGCTCCTCATTGGTGGAATGATCTTCCCATTGAGGTGAGAACTACCGACTCCCTGACTACCTTCAAACGCAGACCCTGCCTCCCCGTCCACTGCGTAGTCCCACTGTACCCCAGGCTTCGTTCTGGCTAGGCTGGCCATGATGTATTCAGGTTAGCTCCTGGGGTTTTGTTCTCCTTTTAGTTAGATTTGTGGTATTATGTATTTATATCTGCGCTCATTTATGGATAGCTCTGTTTTCACTGCTGATTGGTCCTTCTACAGAATCCTACACTAGGTGTTATTCTGGCACTTCTTCACTTGGCACATGAATTTTTTTGCCTAGAAGTTCTACTATTCTTGTACCTGACTTTTGCACTTCTTGTACGTTGCTCCGGATAAGACCGTCTGCTAAATGCCTGTGATGTAATGCAATGTAATGTAATGAATGCATATGTATGTTGCCTGTATGATTACAAGGTCATCTTTATATAATATTTCATTAAAACTAACAGGCATGTCTTCATTTTATCTAAACATTTTTTATACAGTGGTTGTGTGAACGTATCTAAAATAAACACGTCAGGTGAGCTTATTACTATAAAGACACTCACCATTATCCGGATCAGGACTGCACAATATGGACAATAATGTGATATGAAATAAATAAATAAATAAATAAACAAACAAACAAACAAACAAACAAACAAATAAATAAATAAGTTTCCATGGCCATGCGATGTTACAGTAAAATACAAATAACAGAAATTACAATTTCTTTTATGTTGTTGCTGTTGGTGGGGGTGGTACTTTCAGGTTTTGTAGAGCAATTGATCAAAAACAGAGCAAGTAATAAAAACATGTAAATAATGTAATACTTTTGTAGACTTACTTACAGCACAATTGCAACGTTATTTATTGTATTATTTTGTTAAGGAAAAAAACCCTCTGACGTGTCTAAAAAAAAATATATCTATAATTTATCTGATTTTTTTTTTTATTTTACTCCTGCAATTTAGCATCCACTATCTTATCTATCTATCTATCTATCTATCTATCTATCTATCTATCTATCTATCTATCTATCTATCTATCTATCTATCAAGATAAATGATTTCCTAAATCACTAAATATGCACTAGGGGTATTATATAGTAATATAATAATGAACCATTTAAAAGCACATATACCAGTAGTGAAAATGAAGGGAAAAATATGATCAAATCTTTGCACCAAACATGTTGTCTATATTTTATTGTTCTGCACTCTGACAGTAGTAGATAGAAAAGATACCTTCATGGTAAAGAAAATGCCCAAATCTTCTTTCCCCACAGGATATCACAGAATCTTTATACAGACAGGATATATTAGCTGGAGTTATTTCTACTGCTCGTTTTTATTGATGTAATGTGTCCAGAGACATCGTGTGGAGAACATAAAAAAAAAAAAAAAGAGTGAAATGAGAGAGTTGGGCAAGTCTAAAATCCCAGTCCTCTGGTAATAATCACATTACCCCCACCTCCACCTGCAGAACTAGTCCAACTGGAAAAGGACATTAGAGAGATAATATTGAAAATGACGTTTCTATAAAATCGTTATCATCAGTATTTATCACACTGTCACTAGAAAATGAAAGAGAAAGTGGCTTCAAGGAAATGTAGTGCACTCAGCCAAAAATAAACAAACAAACAAACAAACAAATAAATAAATAATTAAATCCGCGCACTCACACACACACACACGCTATTTAAAAGTCAATAGTAAGGTACTGTCTTTTTTCCCCCCCCAACAGAGTTCTTCTTCAAGCCTGGCTTTATAAACAGAATATCCTTGTTCATTTCACCCATTACTTAAATAAATGTAATGGAGTCAAAACATGGTTTATATAAAACTTGTTGACAGTCTCCTTTTTTTTTTTGCCAAACTACAGATGTGCTTCTGCATTTTCAGTGCCAATACTCCGACTTGTCAAAGAAGCACTCGTCTGTTTTCAGTTTCTTTGGCTGTTGTTGTGCAAAAACCTTTTTATTAAATGCAATTTAAGCAGTACTCTGTTAACCCAACCCTTCATGAAATCTTTTTTTAAGCAAACACACGATGATGGATATAAAAATATGATCAAGAACGCAAACGTCCAGGCTCCCGTTCCAAACGTCCGTGATACACGACTGTGACAAATCTCCTCTAATCTTGATTTACGGTAGGTGTCACATCTGCAGTGTTGTGGGCTTCAGTTTTCATCATGGCTCCTGCGACCTTCCTCTATGGGAGAAATAGAAATGTACTTCTGCGGCGTCTCTAAGGAGGGTCCACACACGCCTCTGCGACTCCCGAAAGAAATTCCAATACTTTCTGTTGTTTAAACAACTTGGGCATTGGCGAGAATTACGCAGGCGTCTTTAATATAATCATGATAACAGACAGATCTTGCTCTCTGCGGCTCTGATGAAACTTTTGCGTAACTCTGATACATGAACAAAGAACTACAACAAGGATTCTAATTTGATTTTTGAGAGGTCTGATGTGCTTGTGGTGGCTTGATTTAAGTTTAAATTTTGATTGTCTTTTTTTTTTTTTTTTTTTGCTTTCTGTTCTGAAGCATGACCCTCATACCAGCGCAAAAATCTTTATCTCATATTTTTAATTTAATTAAAAAAATTTTCATTTGAATTTTTTAGTAAATCTAAAAGTTATCATTGGAATTATTTAAACAATATGACTGAATTAATGATGTTTTTTTCCGCATATAGAGATTCCGGATCAAACTGCTGGTGTGAACTTTGGGGCTTCAGCGTTTCGTTGGTGTAATAAATGGCTTGTGCGGGAAAACAAACCGGTAGAATAAAAACCGTTCTATTTGCAACCATCTGTAGATATTTTCTGCCAACTAAAATCCTAACTGCAAACACTGCATTCAATGGGTGACCTTTAGACTGCTCGCCTGCTCAAAACCACATGCTATAGATAACCAAAATAAAGCCATTGCTTTCCCGGGCTTTCATCTCATTAGAGAAACAGCATACAAAAAGAGCATTAATAAGGACGGCCTGAAAATGTTATGCTAATTTGCCCTCCGTTTTCCGATGAGAAATTGAAAAGGGTAAAATGCTTTAAAAAGCAAGACGGTCCTTTGCTATTGTGCTGAAAAGTGCAGAGGAAATTTGAAGTTTCAGCAGCGATTCCATTACGAGGCCGAGGAGCAGGACGTGCGAGTCGATGCAGAGCGCGCGGCTCCTTTCAGCAGATTATCAAACCAAAGTATCAAATTAGGAAAACGAAGGTTACAAGATAAAGAAGACAGCGGGAGTGATGAGAATGGTGAAGAGCAATGAAGGCATTGATTGAAAATGGAAACAGGAGGAAGCAAAGTGCGAGTGTGTTTCAAGCAATCTTCATCTTCAATCAAGTAAAGTCGTTAGTTATGTTAAGGGACAGCTCTGAAATTGGTCTGAAGAGAGAACTCATTCTGTCTCCTCTTTCACTCAATGATCATGCCACACTCGTGCTTTTCTCTTTTTTTTAGGCCCCAAACTACTGCCTACACACACACACACACACACACACACACACACACACACACACACACACACACACACACACACACACACACAC
>JAQLOM010000020.1:5429798-5440771 GCA_030068315.1 Chrysichthys thysi
CACACACACACACACACACACACACACACACACACACACACACACACACACACACACACACAAACATACACACACACTTGCTTTTTTCCTCAGCCCCATTATTCCCAGCAGGCCGCTTTGACAGGTTCTCATTTACCTGCAACTCGGTTCAGGCCTAGGGCTGGGCTGGGTCTGTTTGAAAGCCCACGTGGCCATCGTCTACTTTATTAAAGTGGAAAATGAACTAATTACAAGCCACATAAGCAGGGATGAAGGTGGGGGGGGAGCATATGCTCTCTGAGGAGTGTGTTCAGCCTGCAGAGAGAGAGACAGAGAGAGAGCGAGAGAGAGAGAGAGAGAGAGAGCCCATAAAACAATGGTGTAGTGCACTGCTGAGAGCAACACCGCATTAACACATGATAAGTGCTGCTGAGAGCACTGCAACCTTCACCCCACAGCGCTGTGGTGGGCGTATGTGGTAGAGGGTACAGGAATGAGGCAGAGAGAACAGGTTTCCTTTGGGGCTGAGGGATGGTTTAAGGCAGATAACAAAACACAGAGAGAAAACGATCGTTTTAAATCCAAACGACGATGTATTTTCAAGTCCTATTTTATACAATTTACCGTGCACAAACTGCAACAACAGCAGGTGGGGTCATCTAAAACTATTACCAAGTTCCCCTGGTATTCTTGATTAATACCACTACTAATAAAAGCTTCATCTGCTGTGCAAAAATCATTCATTAAAATTTCAAATTTATCCCAGTGAGACAGAGCATGCTGTAAAACAATGGCTTCTGTCACCGCAGCCAGATGGGCCCACTGAGGCGCACGCTGATGTAGCGCTGTCACTGTCACCATGACGATGCTTAGAGGTAGCACTACGCTAACCTGATCCCGTCTGACACGTCCCATCACTGTCCCAGTGAGCTGGGGTTTTTGATTCAATAATGAAACGCTATGAGACACACACACGCGCACATGCGCACACACACACACACACACACACACACACACACACACACACACACACACACACACACACACATACCAATAAGCATTTGAGAACTGTCTGATGTGACAAAAGGCTGATGGCATTTAGACGGCAGTAAAATTGCAGACGATGGGAGAAAGATTAGCCAGACAGCAGCCATGTGACTGGCCGACTTCATTACGAATGGAACATGCAATAAAATATCATTGAGGAAATACAGCACCGCTCTGCCATCAGTATCGCATTAGTGTTCATTTGTTCGATGGGTGATCATCCTTTATGAACTGAGCACTGGTCCGTGTTCAATATTCCCCCCACTAACACAAATCACTGATTTGATTAGGGAATAAATATAATAGGTCATTACAACAAACAAATAAACATTAATGCACCAGCTTGCCGTGCTGAAATAATGGGCCAATCAGGAAACTTCCCTGGTGATGAGGTGGCCCCAGAGCTCTCCATCTGCACTGGGAGAAGGAAGAACGTAGCAACGGGCACAACATAACCCAGTCAAAGGAGCCTTACGCATCCCCAAACTCCACTACATGCAGCCTGTGTACAAATTAGAATGTTTTCCCCCCAAAATATTAAATTTAACACTAAATAATTGATAACAAAATCAATTAAAAAAAAACAAAACTATTGAATCCTGCTCATTAACTGCTATATCCTACTTTATCCAGGTTTCAAACTGTACCACAAACTGATGGTCATATTTATCTATCTTTCCTGCCCTATTAGAAAGCATTATCTAATGGGGTGTCATGGTACTTTGGCCAAAAACTTTGTACTTTTCATGATGGGTTAAAATGACCGAATATGGTGTCAAATGAATCCTTTCTCAATTTCACAACACAACTTGTCATAAAGCATGTACATTACGCTTGCAAGCGATTAAAAATATTGATAAATGTCATATTGTTTCATTTTCTTAGCATACACAAAATTTATATTTTTAATATATCTTGTGAGCCATATCAACAACTCATCATCTTGTTTTCAGGTCATACCGAAGTCAATCCTACAAAGAACTGATTCACTGATTCCAGACATTAAGTCAATCGGAGAGTCAATCACGAACCTTTGGAGTTGACTCCACATACCAAAAACTATTCAAGAAAATGAATTTAGCATCCGAGTGCGTCCGTTGACGAGACAACCAGCAGATAAGTATTTGGCATTTATGTTGAATTTGTTTGACTGCAATCAAACAAATCATGACTTGATATGTAACTAATATTATATTATATAGTAAACTTGCAATATAGTTGCATAAAATGGTGATAATATTCTCATGCAGTGACAAATTATCTGATAAATGTCAGTAATGTGGTACTGCAGTTAATGAGCTGTTATTTAACTAAGACTAGTTCAGGGTTCTGTAGCAGAAAGCAGTTCATGCAACTTAACACTACATTTCAGTAAAGCTAACGATAAAAGACAAGGGGTGAGAAAAAAATTCTCAGTTCTTAAGTGCATCTTGATTCTCGCTGAAAATGATTCTATGTTAATGCATAGATCCCTATAATAATAATTAAAAAATCCATAACCCTGATTTTTGTTCATTATTAGGATTTTCAGCAAATACATTTCAAACACAATATACACTAGGAGGACACTCAGACAGCGTAGTTCTCTGCCAAGGACAATAGGCAACTCTTTTATGATATGCAAGCCTGCAACTACTTTATATGTCTGGATATATTTCCAATGAAATCATCGTACTTCTACATTGGCTGTGTTTTTGCGAATACAGTGGACCCTCAGATCTTCAAGGTAACATGCATTAAAATCATCTGTTTATTTAATTTAGTTTTATTTTTCTATAATCAAGGTTATTTTCATTTTATTCTAGGTTTTATTGCCACACATAAACCCATAATACACTTTAAAACATGTTTTTGAGGGATGAAACACATTAATTGCATTTACTTTCATTTCAATGGGAAAAACTGATTCGGGTTGCGAACAAATCGAGTCTCGGAACGAATTATGTTCGTGAGTCGATGGTCCACTGTTCTGAACTTCCACTGGATTCTAAGATGCATGCCATTGTTGAGCGCAGACTTCAGCCAAGGCCAAATGCTGCATCTCACAATGTTAGTTAAATGGAAAGACAAAGACAGACAAGACAAAAAAAAAAAAAAAAAAAAAAAAAAAAAAAAAAAAAAACGCACACTGATAACATAACCTTCTTGGCAGAGGTAAAAATAAAATAAGGTGTATTCTTTGGAGCAAAAGTTTAACTTTGTGCTAACATGCAGGTCATCCTACTAGTCAAACTCTAGCTATTATAGACACTGCAGATTTTATTAATTAAGAAGACAAAAAGCGCTGGAACAGAGGTAGGCCATGTGCCAAAACAAAGTAATAAAGTGTGCATACCAAAACATTTTGAGAATAAAACAACCATGTGAACACTCGCTGCACGTTTCCATCCGGAGTTGGATGCTCCTGCTCAGCAGAGAGCCCTCGAGCAAAAGGCAAGAGTTCCACATGACTTGGAAAGGGAAAACTACATTACCAGGTGAATTGCAAGTTTCCAAAGATTAGCATCCATGTGTTGTTACTGCAAACCTGGGCTTCTGCACGGTGTGTAGCATTTTAGTTAAAAAAAAAAAAAGGTCACACAATAAAAAAAAAACCATGATATATAGAATCGAGATGCATTGTGGCACTGTGAACTGAAATCACATATGAAGGACTAAAAAAAAAAACCCATTACAAGTGTCTTTCTTTCTCTTGCCCTCTTTCCAGTCCATTTTCAACCATGGCTTTGAATTGCTCACTTATTCCTTATTCTAAGCCTCTCTTGTGTACCTTTGCGGAATATATTGCTAGAATGAGTGCCTTAGAGGACACTTGAAAGAAATGCAGAAAGACACGGCTCTCTTGCAGCATGTGCACTCTTGCTTGGATGGCACGGGGTTAAAATCCATGCCTGGTGGTCCCTGTGATTCACAAGTGCACTGGGCTGTGTGTAATTGCTGAGTGGGTGGAACGGAGATCATCGGGGGACGCCGGGTAAAACTGGAAGTGTGTAGGCAGACATGGAGTCGCTTGCAGATGGGGGAGGGGGGGTCAAAGCTTCAGATGAACAGATGGAGGAGGAGGCAAGGTTTTGGCACAGAAGAAAATCCATAGTATTTTTTTGTCCTTATTACCTAGGATCTTAGACTTGTCTGCTTAGAGTCCACTGTTGTACAAAGCAGTGGTTGTAAGCCTAAAATTATCTGCAGACTTTGAGTTCCAGAAACCATCAATGCATCTGGCTTACCTACAGCTATGAAAAATTGAAGTTGGAGTAAAGCACTACATGCAACTTTCAGCTACCAGCAACCGGTAGCATTCTGCTTTCTTACATATGTAGCAGAGTTTTAAATGTAGTTCACCTCTGCTCTCTGTCATGCAACACTTTTTCAACACATTTGGAGGCTACTGACTGCTGACAGCTTGTTTAAATCAGCTCAACACTGAGGAAACCATCTGAGATTCTGACTGCTGTGTTAAAAAAAAAAAAAAGTTCCCTATTATCACATGTCAAGTCACATCGTTGGCAGAATGCTAAAGCTCGAAAATTATGCACACGCAATTGCAATTAGCTTTAATGAAGCACAGCGGTTATCGTATTATAGCGTAACCTCAGTACTGTAATCCCAAAGTGTTCTTTTTTTTACATGAATAGATCGAAAAAGGCTCTTGAATTATGCATCATACAAATATATAAATTGCCAGCAAACACGTTGTGTACCTTCATTAATAGGTATATTAGTTACTCATCAGGCAAAACACAAGGCACTCTCAATAGCCACTAAAGGTTAGCAAGGCATGAGAGAATTTCAGAGAAAAAATGAGAACATTGATGGGATTAAAAGAGGAGAATGAAAGTTAGGTACCAGGTTACACATGGGCCAAGGAAGAGCCATGTCCATGAATGTCAAGAGGCAATTCAGAAACTCCACCATGAATCATTTTAATTCAGACAATCTACTCCGAAACCAACATATGAATTATTAGGGCAAAATCATCAACTCTTTCTGCAATGACTAAATGAAAACAGTTATAGAAGCCAATCTGATACATTGTGCCTATCAAATACGAAGACAGTCCCAAATCGTTTTAAATTCACAGGATGCCACAGCTATCCATGGCCTTGTTTAGATATGCTCCATTAGTGGGAAGGATGGCATACTCCCTCTCACCTTTCACTCACAGCAACACTAGCCAATCAGGGGATCATGGGATGTCTTTTTGCTCCTGTGTGTGGAAAAAGCTAGATAGGGCTTTTCTCTGAGTGTGTTATGCTGCCCTTTGAGTTTCAGAAAATTTGGTTAGCTGGCTTCATGTGTCTGAAAGATAGTCCATGTTAGCCTTTAGTCTCCTCAGTTGATATCGGTCATATGAAAGTGGAGAGCTGGCTGGTGGGTGGGAAATAGCAGGTGAATAAACTGCAGAGAAAATGGGGAACATTTCATCTTCGGTTGTGTTAAGAGGTAAAGAAGACTACAAGAGTATAAACATGAGTGTTCATTCAGCATAAAAGTTCAATAGTTGGACAGCTGGAGGCATTCATGGCTGCAAAAAGTTGGAGCACTGAAGAATGAAATGTAATCGAAGATAAACGAGCGAAGTCATTTACCCAAGTGTACATGGTTAGATGAGAAGTGTGAGCAGTGTTGGCTGAGTGGTTAATACTCTGAGATAATGACTAGAAGACTGATCAAATCCCAGCACTGCCAGAGAGACACTTTTGGAGCCTTAAGCAAGGTTGAAAACAATCAACTAGTCAGCTGCATAGACTGTAATTGTTATATGTTTTGAATAAACTCGTCTGCCAAATGCAATGGAAATGCAAATGTGAGTGTACTGTATAACCACAAATCGAAGGACCCGATGCTCCGAACAGAAATGGAGTATAAATATTAGTATTATATTCATTATTATTGTTAACAATAATAATACATTTCTTGAACCTTTTAGCCATTAACCATTTTAAGAATGCATGCATAATGACTTGGTTCTATCTTCCTTCATTCTAACAGTGTGAAGACATGCTGATGCCTCAAAAGAAAGTCAAATGAAATCATTTAATAATTTCCTGGCTGCACAACTTGATACAGACTTCACTTGCAACTTCATGTGACTGCTAATACAGCTGTGATCAATAATGAGTCCCGACATGCTTCAACTGCATCTGCAAATGTCACTACAGGCTGTGCATCAATAATTATAGCGCAGAGGGGGAGTAAATCTTCAGCGCTCCGTGTCCTGTGCTACAAGCTGCTTTAGTCATATTAGGCGAGCTGCTGGAGAGGTTTGATCTCGATAAGAAAGTGCCCCCCATGTTTCTATTAACCAGCATGGCTCTGATCTTATCACATGGTTGCCCTGACTAATTTTGTGGACATTAACGTGTTTTGAAGCGACCAGTCAAGCTTTATTTTATGCACAGTCCTATTACTTTGAAACAGCTATTTATCAGGACATGCGAAAAAAAGAGAAAAGAGTCAGTGCCTTCAGCTTCACTGCAAAACTGGAAAAGGCCAAATGCATTTTAAATTTAAAATGCAAGAATTCAATATATTCTATATAGGCAATGTATGATAAACCTCTGGGAATGAGATTTCGGTAGTTTTCTATATAGAGAAGAATGGAACAAGGCTATAAAGGCTATGCATAATGCTTTATCTGTAATAAAGCAAAAGAAACACAGATGATTTTTTCCCCCTCCCGTTTATACTGCAGCCTTTATATCCTTAACCGAATAAACCCTCAAACCATCTACGTGTCCTAAATACAAACATGCTCCTGGAACACTCAGTCATTTCCTCTGCTTCTGCCTAGGTATGTCTATCTCTACATATTACAAGATTCTGGGTGTTCTGATGCATAAAACACTTCCAGTATCATGTGATATTATTCAAGCTCATAAAGTTATGATTTATTGTCGAAAGTATTTCTGGGTTAATTGGACCAAAGATAAACCCTTATCTGTGCAGTCATGGTGTGAGAAAAAATTTCCAAATAATTCCACTTAAAAGAATTAGTGCTGTTTAAATAGGGAGCAAGGAAAGCTCTCTTTTTAGCGAAGAAATTCCTCTTCTTTTTGCAATGGACAACAATATTTAAAATGCAAGCCCCATCCAGGGTGGGTGGAAGGCGATAGTTGTCTTTATTCTTTTATTAATGAATCCTTGTCTCGGAAAATATCTCCATAGCTTGTCATAGTGTGTGGTGAAAGCCAACAAACTTTTAAATAAACAAACTTGCATTTAAAACGAATTTCAGAACGTTCCATGTACTTTCTGGTACGATTCATAGTCACTATATGGAAACTTAACCATGAGGAGATGCAGGAAAGTAAACTTGAGGCTATGTCACCACCATGAACGTACACCTCCCAAATGTACACTTGAGCCCCTGTTCAGACTGCAGCAGCTTGACCGGACCCGTAATGTTAAAAAGAAAAGCAGACCAGAAGATGAGGCATAACCTTAAACATCATGCTCTTCCTCCTGGCGATCATTTATTTTTTTTGCCCTAAATGCATTCAAAGCCATTGACTAATGTCCACTGACAACTGGGTCAGAGTACATAGACAACTTTTTGGAAAAATACAGGATTTGACAAGAAAGCGAACTTCAATTCCAACTATACTGGGCCTGACTAAAAATCACCCCAAGAGTAGTTCACTCACTCAGTCCTCTGCTAATGCTTAATCCTGTTCAGGGTCACGGAGGAAGCTGGAGCCATTTCCAGCCGACTTCGGGCGACAGGCGGGGTACACCCTGGGCAGGTCGCCAATCCACCGCAGGCCTAACACATAGAGACAGACAGCCATTCACACTCGCTTTCACACCTACGGCCAATTTAGAGTAGCCAATTTGCCTAATCCCCCCTGTACAAGTCTTTGGGCTGTGGGAGGAAACCAGAGTACCCAGAGGAAACCCACATGAACATGGGGAGAACATACAAACTCTATACAGAAAGGCTCTCTCAGGAGATCAAACCCAGGACCTTCTTGTCGTGAGGCGACAGTACTAACCACCGCACTCTCTGTGTCACCAAGCCTCCCAGAGTAGGTCATTTCACTGTAATGTTGTACCTGTTAATTAGTACTCATTAGTAGGGCCAGAAGCATCTTATTCTAGATTAAAGATGTACTACAATCCATAGATTGATGTCTGGTTTAGTAATATCTTGACTAACTTCAGTTATCCCTAGGCCAGGTAAAGCGTTAAGAGATTGTTTGAAATGAAATAACAGCCTTTTTTTTTTATGTACAAGTGACATAAATAGTGGGCATCGGGTGTCATGAAGACTGCATGCATAATACTGTTGGTACAAAGTAATGCAACTGCTATCAGTATTCAGAACAATGTTGCAAGCAAACTCATAAATTTGTTGATGCAATATAAAGCAAATCATCCCAGATACGGTCCAAACAAGAAAAAGAAAAAAAAAATCTGTAGAAGGAATCACATTTCCACTGACAACTGAAGTGTTCATTAAAGAGGATACCTTTTACAATAACCCTTTATGGATGTTTCTGTTGAGATCATACATTCACTTAAGCATCGTCTTAAGTAAACTGTGACCAAGAAACAAAAAACCAGAAGACTTTAATGCTACAGGTTTTTACCTCAGTTTTAAAGCTGTGAAAAGCATTGCGTTAACACATGCACACTAGCAGGCTCCATAAACGTCCTGCTAACTCGCAACTCATTATCTACCATGCTACTGGATTAAAACAATAAGCAATACATGCAAAAAGTATCACCCTTAACCTATCCTGTGAAGAACAATACATATTTTATGGATATCAACCTCAAAGCAAATGCACCTATAATACACACATTCACCTTCTACTTCCATACAAAAACCTGCACAACTGCTCATTCTTGCAATTATCCAATCAGCCCATTGTGTTGGAGCAGCACAATGTGTAAAATTGTGCAGAACCAACATTTAACATTTGGATCTTTTTTCCACTAAGCGTCAGCATCAGACATTCTATGCAATACTCGGGTCAGTCAGTGTTATGAAGCAGAGTTCAATCCATTCAGTGCGCGTTTAAATTAGTACATGTGACAGATCAACTAGAAGATAACCATAAGCCTCTTGGAAAGGTGAAAAATTAGGTCAACAAAGTCTGTCTTACAGTCTGTTCACAAATTGGACCAAGAAGGAAATTTGACTTTCCAATCCAGAGTTTCAGAGCACATGTCATCTCCATCTAAACTGATTGCTTGGCACTTGGGTGTGACTAGAATGTGAAGTGCAATGAAAACACGCTGAGTGTCCGGCACAGATGGTGCTCGGAGGCTGAGAGAGCCACTGAGCAGCACAGCCACAAGGCATTAGACAGAAAAGAACCCTCCAAAGCAAGTGTTGAAGAAACAAAGAGCAGTGCGCCAAGAGAGGAGATTTTGCACAGAATTTTCATTCACCAGCACCATCGCTAAAAGGAATGAGATGTGCACAACTAGGGTCAGATCCCTACTGGCTCCCTGTGTGTCCCAAAACCCTCTCTAACCTCACATAAAATGCCAGTGAGGCTGCCAACAAAAGCTTGCACTTGCAATCAACACACAAAAGTCAGACTGTACTATCTTTGGAATCTTGAGACATTCAGGCCAAAAAACACAAGAAGAAGGGGGTGGAATAAAAGGGGAAGATCTGCTCTGACTCTTGGTTAACGTACAGAATCTGCATCCCTCAGGGCATGGGCCCTAAGGCTGTGAAAGTTACATTCGTCCTGTGTTTGTGATAGAGCTTAAGTGATAAATCTGCATATGCTTGAGTGTCTTGGGCTGTAATATGCATCTAAGTGCTCTAGTGGGAGAGGGCTGGAGGAACGAAGGCCTTTCAGTACCTGAATGTGGTGTGGAGGAGGAATGTGGACCTGCAGGAAGACTTTACCTAATGCCTTCCCCAGCTGCCTGGCCCCGGTCACGGCGCTGTACAATGCCCCTTCAGGCCCAGTGGGCACGTTTTACACACCCACCGCTACAGCTCATGCTCCATTAACCTGAGGAAAGGAAAAACACAGGCCCTTGAGGCAAGGAACCTCTGGCTTTAAACACCCACACACAAACCTTCTCGGCCCACTTGCCCCTTACATTACTATGTACAATGGCTGACTAAAGCCATAAATAAGCAGCAGAAAGGGTAATACGGAGCTCATGAGCTGAGCTTTGCAAGGGCTGAGAGCAAGCATATGCTCAGGTTTTGACAGGAAGCTAATTTGACATGGAGATCAAGCAATTAATGTCGAGTAAGGTTGAACAAGCATGATAGTTGTAAATACAGTAATTAATATCTGTTAGGACTCAGAAGTCAAGTAGGTAGGTAAAGAAAGACAGCAAGAAAGATGGAAAGAAAGACAGCAAGAAAGCAAGCAAGCAAGAAAGAAAAGACCAGGTACTTTTCCAGAACACAGAGCTATCTGACCTACTTTGAGCTAAGAGCAATTAAGTGAAATGACAACCATCACTGACTCCTTGGCTGACAGAGATATTAAACTCCTTTATACTCCTGAGACAGATTGATTTTCACAGCAAAAACAAAACATGCCCCATACAAAATGGTGAACGACCTTTCAGGCTGAAAAATCCATGACTGTTAACAGCACATGGAAGATGAGCGCATTAATAAAGAATCCCTGGATTGATGTCTGTTTTAGTAATAACAATTGCAGCTTTCCCTGGCCAGGTAAAAAGTTACAGATTCTCTGGGACAGAACGTCAGTCTTCAGTGGCCTAAACATAGACATGTCTAAAAACCATAGATACTGCACACATAATACTGTTGTTACGATGTAATACAATAGCTACTGGGATTATGAAAAATGTTACTCATAACTTTGTTGATACAATGAAATGAAGTCAACTAGGGCTGCCACGATTAGTCGACTAGTTGACTATTAGTCGACTATCAAAATCGTCGACAACTAATTTGGTAGTCGACGCGTCGTTTGAAGCTTTGTAAGATCCTG
>JAQLOM010000020.1:5444432-5455393 GCA_030068315.1 Chrysichthys thysi
GCCTCCCTCCTGAAGCTGTTGCCCCCGCGACCCGGCCCTTCCGGATAAGCGGTAGAAGACGAGACGAGACGAGACATCTAATTTACCTTAAACACACCCTAATTTGTGTAGCTGTTGAGACAATTAGGCAATAAAATTAAAGTGATCAGTAAAGCATGCTATAGTTTTTCAAGAGCTGAGGAAAGAAGTCAATTGAGAGGACAGTAAATTCATTTCAGTTAAAGTGAGAGGTGTTTTGTGTCTCTGGTTGGAAGCATGATCTGATTTTAGTCAATCAGGTTAATTTTCATCTTAACAAGCAAGTGGGAAAACCTATCCAAATAAAATGCTAAAACTGATCGATCACTGACAGCAGACTGAAATGAACAAAATCGTGGCTGGTGTGTTTCAGCGTTGAAATGAAATTGTGTGGGCAGCACAGTGGAAAAATGGTTACTGAAGATGAATGAATCAATGAAGTTCAAGCGTTTTTCTGAAATTACACATACTCCTTCCAGACAGGTGTTTGATCAGGAATTTCTGCAAACCCGTTTTACAATCAGTTCAAGGTAAACTGGGCTTGAACAAAATGCCACCAGGGACATCTTTCCAAGTGAGGTGCAGGGCAAAGGAACCTAGCAGGAACTTCATCACCATCACCTTTGCTTTTCCCCCCGAGTCCACCGCTGTTATCTTTCTACAGGCCGATTTACGTCAAGCCCAGCAATGGATGTCTATGGATGTTTCTTCAGCTGGGATTTTTTTATTGCTGTATAATTAGAAATTACTACCTTTATGTCCCAGTGAGCTAAAGGTCTAATTAGGAGTTTGTAGTGTATACTGTCATGAGAATAATTGTAATATTGATGCTTGTATGTTAAGAATGTCAACAGCCTTCAGCTTCCGAGTAGCTCAGCTTTCAGTTTAGTCTCCTAATTACTGGAAAATGTGTAGAACACAGACAGACATTCAGGTCTCATTACTATTTATAGAATATCTACAAACATCAGATGTAAACACCATGTCTGCATCTGACAGGTCTGTTTTTGCTGTTCTCTAAAGTCCACATTTAATGCTGGACTGAGCAGGTAAACACTGCATAGGAGCTGAAAAACAGATGCAGGAGAGACAGGTACAGGGCCAGCTGACTGGCAGGCATAAGTTAGTGTAAGGCTGTTTGAGATGTTAACTGTCAGCAGGCAAAGTGAGAAGTTGTGTCTCCTGAGACAGTGACAGGCCAGAGGTTTCCTATTCGTTTGGGTTGTGATGACAGGCTGGCTTGTTCTCCGAACCGGGGGCTGCTATGGAAGCATAGGCTCTCACTCCCTCTACTTCCACTTATCTCTCAATTCCTTTCTTTCTCTCGAAATTCCTCGAATCTTCTCATTCTCATTTATAAATGTCAAATAGTCATCTAAGCTGTTACTAACATGGAACACTGTGGAGGTTCTTTTGCGTAGCTACAGCAGCTAAGACACAGGTTCATTATTGCACTCATGCAAAAAATGCACAAAAAAAAAGCTGAAGACTCAGGTCTAGACACATCATTAACCTGACCCTTTGGCTGAAAAACTATCCATTAGGCCCTACAGTCACTCACAGTATTGAGTTCCTGGAGGTATATCTGTCCATGCTATAAGCAGAAGCTCAGAGGGATCCTGTGTTCCACTAAGCTAGTGATCTTTCATTTGGTCATCCATAAAACAGGAGATGGACCTTAAGCGATCAGTGTCAGTAAAGCCGACACTGTTTCTAAAGTTTCTGAATGCTGTGACATTTGGCAACGGTAACATTCCCCTCACAGCTCGTATGAGGCTGAGTCAATCTCTCAGTCAACACCATGTCCAAATCCCTGAAGCCTGCATCATGACATTCACCACAATAAACTCGGGCAAATGAGTCAAATTTCCCGGGCCGCACAGCTATTTGTGGTCAGACCTAAAGTGTTATCCCTGCATAGATTCCCACTGGTACTCTGTAATAAAGATCAGTAGCTTGTCACTTTACAGAATATATATTTTTTTATTGGCAAAAATTCTCTTGGACATCAGGAGACTAGGGGACAGCTCAGCTGATCTCTGCAGATCCAACGCTGAGGTTTTACTGCGTACAAATCAAAGTACACCTCTGGTCATGAACTTGATCCGTCCCGAGACTCTGTCCGTGCCCCGATTTGTTCACGACCCGAATCGATTTTTCCCATTGAAATTAATGTAAACGTAATTAATGTGTTTCAGCCCTCAAAAACATGGTTTTAAAGTGTATTATGGGTTTATGTGTGGCAATAAAACATAGGATAAAATTTAAATAACCTTAATTATAGAAAAAGAAAAGTAAATGAAAAACAGAAGATTTTAATGCACGTTACCTTTGCAGTGGATACGTAGTTGCTGGCGTAGGTGGGCGGTGGCGGAGGGATATGATGGCGGTTCTCAGGTTTTTGCGATTACGTATTTCTTTCTTTATTTCAACTGTTATACGCTTAGGCTTCTTACTCTCACTACCGTTTCCACTTTTTCCACTTATGCAAAAATGCAGAGAAACACAACAAAAAAAATGCTGTGAACATTTTTTTAATGAGTTTTAAGCACAGAAAAAAAAAATCAAAGTTTGAACAATCCTTAATTATACAAAAACTTCCTGTAAACAACCAAGAAAACGAACCTTGCATGAGTCGACTTCTGGCGTTAAGGACGTGAGGAGGAAGATGGGCGGGGAGGAGGTTACTGTACAGCCAATGAACGCACGTCTGACCGAGACAGATTAAAGGGACATGCGCGTCTTTGTTAGTTGCACAATACGCAAACAGGAAAAGGGAAAACATTGGCGCGTACGAAGCAGAAGAGGAAAATGGCTGGGGCTGTGTTTGTTCGGCACCTGATTATGTGGTCGTGAGCAGATGCAAAATTTTGGCGGATTTTGTGGTCAGGAACCGATTTGTTCATCTTCGGAGGCATTCGTGACCAGAGGTTCCGCTGTATTTTGGTGTAAAGAGGACAGGCTAGAAGACTCAGTGTTGCAGGTTTCATTTCAGACAGTTGGAGAAGGCTTCTACAATTCTGCAATCAACAGCTGTGAGATTGCACTGCTCAAATAATATCCTGACCCCTAAACATCCTTCTTCAACGCAACTCTAAAAAGTCTCATTTTAATATGGTGGAAATTCACCTGCAAATAAAAGAACTACTCGCAACACCTGAATAATTCTCAAGCAAATATTAATTTGATCAGAGCAAAATCACAGGTCAGGGTAGTCACTCAGGCAAATAATCCTGAGAATAATCACAGAGAGCTACAAAGGGACTTCTCCCTTTACCTAAATATATCAAAGTTAACACATGAATAAGGAACACAAACAAGGAAGCAAACATGACATACACGACTGGTGACAAATTAATCTCGCTTAACATAGGCCCTCCCATAGCTACTTGTAAACCTGGTCAGCTTCCTGTATTGCACAAGATATTCTTCACAATCATATTCTTCATCTTCATCAACATCCCATAATAGTCTATCTTTTCATATGCAGCTAGAGACGAACGGATTCTAATTTTACCTTGACTCTAGCAACACTCCCGACAACGCTGTGAATTCTTCACACATGCAAAGAATTTATTCATCTGCTCTCCATTTTTTTCCTTTTCCAAATTCGAAAGATAAACAAAGAAGCACGAGACGTGAACGAGCGAATCTGAGCAGAAATTGTTCACTTTAATTAATACTCAAGAAATTAATACAAAATTTATTACCACACAAGAAACTTTTTTTAATACATATTTTGCAATCGTATTACGTTTGCACTGTTTAGAACTGACAAACATGATCCATAATATGATAAGTGTAATTGTCATATTATGCACAGGCGTGTAATATTTTAATTTAAATTACAGCAGCACCTACCAATCATGGGTGTCTGTGAGCTCATGCATATGGAAAAGGGTGGAGTAACGCCACTCACTGAAGTCGGCTTCAGATACCTCGGAGGAAGCACATGATACCCTGGTTGGTAGCCGTCATAGAGGAGAAGCTGAGTGGGACCTGGCATTGACAAAATTGGGGGAAAATCGGGGGGACGACATATACAGAAAGGTGCCAATGTTCCATCTACAAGGCATGAAGGCTTGCTGAGTGGTTTAGGAAGAGGTAGCTCAGTGATTAAGCTCAGTGACTATAAAGCAGAAAGTCCTAAGTCCCAGCACTGCCAAGCTGTCACCCCTTGGTCCTTGGGCAAGGCCCTTAACCCTTAACTGCCCAGTACAAAAGAAATTATTGTAAAAAATAAATATTACATTATCGTCATTTGGCAGACGCCCTCATCCAGAGCAACTTACTTTTTTTTTAAATCTCATTTATACAACTGAGCATTTTGAGCTTAAGGGCCTTGCTCGAGGGCCCAGCAGTGGCAGCTTGGCAGTGCTTGGATTTGAACTCCCAACCTTCTGATCAGTAGTCCAAAGTCTAGCCCCGTGAGCTATAAAGTATAATAACAAAAACCCAATATGAGGGAATATATATATTGGGAGAACGGTGTTCATTGCTCTAATAAAGTGCAAGAGACATGTAGAATCAAGGCACTTTATACTGTAGCTGCTCCAGCAGCTTGCGGTGGTCATATGTTTTTTTTCCTTTAATTTGTCACCTGTCTGCAGTTATACAGGCAACATTCAAGCTACGTTTAAGTCAGTATTTAAAGCATCCTGTCATGAACACCTTTATTACTCAAATTTGTACTAAAATGCTGTGCAAGTGTGGTTCTCAAGCCTATCTAGTTAGCTATCACATGAGCTTTTTTCCTATATTTTTTTTTACTTTATGAAAGTTAGTTTTATTGCGATGTTTAAATGCTGTTTAAATTCAGCCCATGGCAAAGCTGCATTATTTTCCAATCATACTCAATGCTTCTAATCATGATGAATATTGGCAGCACTCACGGTCAATAACACAGCAATGGTTTCTGTGGTTTCTGTCACTGTTATGCAAGAAGTGTTTTAGTTCACGCAAGGCACCATTATTTCACTTTCAGGTTATCCTGATAATAAATGTTTAAAACACTGAATTTAAATTATGGACAAATCCTCAGATAAGGGAAATGGGTTTTTTTTTCTCCCTAATACATGGTGCTCTTCAAACATTTGGGTTTATTTACCTTAGCTCTTAATACTGCATACTGCAACCTGAGAACATAAAGAGTGTGACTAGGTCTGTGTCAGAACCTACAGCTCGGTTGTAACTCTGGGGCTGAATGCTTGACTGGATATTTCGCACTTCATATTTCCTGAAATGGCACTCCACTGCACAAGACTAAGTCTAATGGAATTTAAACACGCTCATACTCCGTGCTTGATCGTGATGGCCTGTGAATGCAGCTCATTCACTCACACGCATGAGGCTCAATGGGCCAGACGTGATGGCATGGTGTGACCCCTGCTGTGACAAAATGCCCCAGGGGGACGGCATGACACCGCACCACCCACACCCACCCGGGGCCTGACATGTCTTAATCAGCGTATGTGTGTGTGCATATGTGTGTATGTGTGTGCTATAAGCATGGTGGTCTAAGGACAGGGAAGTGTTAACCCCCATCACAGTCTGCTTTAGAAGAGAGAAATGAAATAATAACGTCCATGTAAATCATGCACATTAGGCATGCAATTTTCAACCCAGAACATTGCACTACTCGTAAAATAGCTCACGACATGTCTGATTTGTGGAGAATTTATGATCCATGTTTTAAGGGGCAGTGGTGGTTCAGCACCTTAAAACCCTGTAATGACTGCCAGAAAACTAACAAAACAAACACATCATTCTGTCAATTTTTCCAAATAAATGTCCACTTCCTAAACTTCAAAAAATACAGGCTATGCGCTATAATAGGAGTTCTGCTGAGGACTGGAGTTCATAAAAGCAGCTGTGGTTCTATTGTTGGCTCTGCTGTATATCGCTAGTAAACACCTCATTGGTCTTAGCAACAGACCAGTCAAGCCTCATTGACAGCACGTATGCCAGCGTGAGCTGTGAATTACTATGAATGTGTTTTGGAAGCACATGCTATTCATCACTCATGCTTACAAAAGCTAGAGGAAAAGAAATGGCTTTACCAATTCATTTACAATTTCATTTTCCTCGTGCAACTACACAAAATCCGAACTGTTGAATCGATGCCCTGCTTTTAATTAATTCACTTAACCTATAGTTTTTCTTATTACTTATTATTCATTAACAATAGGCATACAGTATATATAAATATCACACCTGTGTCCTTATGTAAATATTTCATTTTGACACATGATACATTTTGTGGCCAAATGTTTGTGCGCACCTGACCATCACATCTGTGTGTGCTTGTAAATAACCCATTCCAGATTTGGTCCCTCTTTGCTGTTATAAGTTCTTCCACTCCAAATATGGTAAACCATGTTGTCATCAAGCTCACTCCGTGTACAGGGGCACTGTCATACTGGAACAGGTTTGGGCACTTTAGTTCAAGTGAATGGAAATCTTTATGTTACGGCATACAGAAACATCCTGTACACTTGTGAAACCCCAACTCTTGTGGAAAATGTTTGGGGAAGACCCACATGGTGGTCAGGTGTCCAAAAACGTAGGACATATTACACAGACATCTCAAAAGTAAATAGACACTCCTCATTAGGTTTTTATCTATACGTACACCACCTGGTGCTTCAAACTCGTTAATATATTACAGGTGCTCCCCAAGTTACGATGGCCCGACTTACGATTTTTCGAAGGTACGATGACGACTGTGATCCTCTAAAAATTGCAAAATATTTAGAAAATATTTCAAATTCGCGGGCAGGCCAGCGGAACAGTGCATGACGTACGTGGACATTCAGACGACGCCCGGAAGCACACAGAGGACAACCGGAAGTACATGGCCAACACCCGGAAGTGCGTATACGATGCCCGGATCACCTGCCTCGCGCGATGCCTCACTCTCTCCCGCAACTCACGGAGTTACCTTGTGTATCGGTGTACTGTTCAGTGCATTACCTCGGGGTTTTTTGTGATTATTAACGGAACATGGACGGAGCTCAGAGACATAGTGAGGCTGCCTACATCAGGTTTGAACCTCTCTAACAAAATCTCTCTTTTGACAGAAATGTGATTTAAATGAAATCTCACTTAAATGTTAACTCGCTCCACAGCATAAAATATCGGTCTCCCTGTTAACAAAAGAGCACTGTGGAGCATGATACAAAACTCTACAAAACAAATATTAAAACAAGTGAACTTCAACTGATAACATAATTACATGTTCTTTAAAACTAAAACAGCACAACAGGACTACACAATCACTCATTTTACCATATTAAAACTTTACAATTCATTTTCATCATGAGCAGCATTAAACACTCCCCTCTTCCTCTTTCAGGAAGTTAATAACGGCATAAAGATGGCAGTCTTAAAGCGACAGTACCCAGAATTCAGACACTTCCAAATAGCACTTTTTTCTTAAATGGGAGTGTGGTCTGAAAACAAATATTTTAACTAATCAGATAAAATTACATTGAGATGTTGGTGAAGTTTCAAACAAACAGAAAAAACAATAAATTCTAAACATATAATTTCAACCTGGTTACATACGCTGGGCTAAGCTAGGCTGAGATACCTAAGGTAGGCTAAGTGGTCCAACACAGTTTTTCGACTTGATATTTTCGACTTACGGTGGGTGTTGCCGAACGCATCTCCATCGTAACTTGAGGACTACTTGTATTTTTTTTTATTACAGATTACAGTATATTAATTGTTTATAGCAATTAGTCATGCCGCGAATGCCAGAAGCAAAACAGTTGTGTGATTTTCAAAGAGGGCGTATTGTGGGTCAGTCTGAGGGCGGACTTAGCCAGCGTATGATTGCAAAAACCTTGGGCTTCCTCTCGCCACAGTCAACAGGGTGATCGTACAATTCAAAAGCAAGGGAAAGGAAATCAACAGCATCCCACTCAGGTCGACCTTTGACAGGTGTCTTCGGACTGTCAAGTAGATTGTTGGAAAAAATCCCTGCTGTAAGGCCGCTGATGTTGCAGAGCGACGGAGTACTTCTGTGAGGCATCTACATCAAATTGTCTACTACGGCAGAACAGCAAGAAGGAAGCTTCTAGAAATACATTTTTAAAAATTGATGGTGTCTGTATACTTTTGAGATGCCTGTGTATAATGTTCTTCTATACAAAAATAATGTGTATACAGCAATTGTTAATAAAGTGGGGGCACGGGAAACATTTTGAAGTGGTGAAAAATGCAATCCATCATTAGCCGAGTTAAACAGTATTGGGTTTTTATTGTTATTGGCCTATTTGGCTGGCCTGTTTATTTTAATTAAATTAAAATCAAATAGGCCTATAAATTATATAAACTTGGACCTCAAGTGTGGTGTTGGTGGAAAGTTCAGGAACAAAATGCACGGATAAATAGCCAGTACAGTATTACTGTATGCACTTGAAGAATTTGCTGAATAATTGAAAAGCTCCTAAAAATAAACCTGTACTAAAGAGGTCCTGGAATTTTTTTTGCAACAAAAGAATCCTTGGCTGCAAAATATTTGAGAACCCCCGGTATCCAGGACACTGTGAAAAGGCTTACTAGTCAGGGTTGTTTCTTTTCCAGATTCTTTCTTTCAGATTTATACCTGTACACCATTTCCAGTAAGACAAATCCCATGATGGGATAAGAAAACAGACTGGATTTCACTCAACCATAGTAAGCTATAAATCAAATAATTTATTTTCTAGTGCCAAAGCAATCGCGAGAGGCATAAAAGGAGGGGAAACGAAGTTAGTATGCACAACAGCATAATGCAAAAAGGAAGGAAAAAAAAAACAAAACAAAACAAAACAAAAAAAAACACCTGCAAAACAAAATAACACAAAATAATAGCTATATAAAAACTGACAGGAAATGAATAAGATCAGAAAACAACAATGGAGGAAATAACATATCTTTTTTCCTTTGTGCTTTTATGATGGATATTGATGGGGCAGAGTAAAAAAAAACAAAAAAAAACAAAAAACAGATCTCTTCAGAAAGTGAGGTACCTTGAGTCTGTGGAAGATGATGATGCTCATCACAGTCTAATGAGATCTTTTGAGTATAGCCAGGTGTTCCTGCAAAGCCAAAAATAACAGGATTATTACACAGATCTGAGGAAAAGAGAAGGAAGGTACACGCAACAGAATCATCTCTGCAAGTGTCTCTTGTTTATTCTATTATTCTGCACTAGATTATTCATTCGTTTTCCTTACGCGTCTCCTTGTGGAGATTGCACCAGTACTAGATGATTTCCAACCCTATACACACCCCAGGTAGGCCATTTGTTCAAGAAATGAATTCTGCTCCGTTTTGAAGACATTCCTCATGGTGGCACTCCCGCTGGGATAACCTCCCATACCGAGGGGTGCCACATAAAAGAGCACTGTTGTCCAAAGTAAACAGCGCTTCTCCTGTTATTCCACAAAGTGTGTGTGAATCAGTCCCAGAACAGGCTTTGTGTGAACCACAGCTCTCTCCTCACCGTGCCATGCGGCCGCAACGACGAGGGGTCTCGCTTTTTCTCATCGCTGTGAAAAGGACTTCCAAACTTTTCTCAAGGACTTCCAATATATGTCCTATACATAAAACAAGTCATTGACAAAGGAGGATCGTGTAATCACTGTCCTAGAGCTACTTGTTAAAGGTTTATGCCGTGTGACCTGAATAATAGGTTTTGGGAGTGCGCAAACTGTGTGCACTTCAGAAAGCTGGGTTAAAAATTTATTCAGTGTGACCTCACACAGTAAAACTGCTCCTGTTGAATTCACAATGATGTCTGAGTTAGATTTCAGAGAGATACTCTCAGTGCATTCAACAGGGATCTCTTATGGAAAGAAGACTTAACAGTACTGTAGCTGAGGCCATAGGCATACACATCATATACTCACATTATCTGGATGTTTTTTTTTTTTTTGCTGTTGTTTTGTTTAGGATTTTGCTTCTGCAACAAATACATTAATGAGAGATAAGAAATGTATGCTTTTTTATTTAAGAGGAATTTATGCTTTTTTTGATGGGTCCATCACTTTCTACTGATACTGAGCAGGGACTATTTAGGCTATAAAAACAGATTTATATCGACAAGTTTTAGTGCATAATGGAACGTATGCCATTACATTGTTTTTTGATATAGTTCACAAATCCCTGTTCTACAGTACAAGCTGAAGTGCATGCATACACTGGGTTTTATGGTAACCGCTGGGTGTTTGGGACATGAGTTGTAGAAGTGGGTGCTTGCCTGGTGGTTACTATAAAACCCCATATTTATACACACTCCCGTTTCTACATCAACAGGCTTGACCACACTATTTGAACGTGGCTTCACTAACCGGTAACTAGTGCTTTTAATCTCTTTCTAATCATTATAACCATTGAAAATATTTGTACGGTGGTTTTTCACTCCCATGAAGGCTTATTAACTGTTAACCGATGTTAACTATATACTTGCCTATTACGCTAGCTAAGTCAAACATACACAGATACACAGCTTTTATTTCAGATTAATGAACTCAAAACATTCTCTGATTACCCTGACAAACCTAACTTTCAAGGGGAAATAGAGGCAAGGTTTTACTAATGTAATGTTATGGAAAGGAAAATAACAGTCATGAGCTGTTTTAAGTCCTTAGTCGGGGGTGATGGAATTTATTTTACATTTCTTTTACAGCGTCTGAGAGCCCGGGATCTAACCATTTATTTGTGTTTAGAGTGTTATCACTTTAATAACAAGGTCTCAGGATTAGGGCTGGGTAAAAAAAATCGATTTAATCGATTCTGGATCGATTTCATTTCAATTTCGCACTATCGATTCACAGGGCATGAGATCGATTAATAATTGTTGTTGTTTTTTTTTTTCACAACACAATCTCTTGTGTTGTGTGATTTTCCTCCCTCAGCCGTCTCATGCGTGATGACGCAGCTGCGCAGTCGTA
>JAQLOM010000020.1:5480818-5498235 GCA_030068315.1 Chrysichthys thysi
AATGCTCAGTTTGGGGGATAATTTAAGAAACCTGGCAACCCTGGTGAATGGTCTTAACCTGGTGAGAGTATTTCGTGTACATTACCATGCCCAACAGATACAGGCAGACCCTCAGGAGGACATTTAATGCTCATTAAATCTGAGGTTAAACAGCTGTACTGAAGAGTTTGTGTCCCAGAACAGGCACAGATTATACAACCAGTCATTACATTGGACCTGAACTCACCCATTTATATTACTCTGGAGGACAAATCGTACAGTACTTTCCTCTCTAGCTCGCCCCACTGAGGCTTCCGCTTGGTGCTTTATGCTAAAATACAACGTGGATGTTGATTGGTTAAGGCCCCCTACCTTGCCTTCGTCCTGTGTTCATCCTTGATGATGATTGGCTGGCAGGAAAAATGTAAGGGTGGGGGAATAAATAAAGTTTACATGTGAATTTGAAGGAAAACATTTTTTATTTTACTTTATTTTCTCTTTTCTTTTCTTTTCTCTTTTCTTTTCTTTTTATTTTAATTAATCTACACCACAGGTGAACAAAATAACCCCCCCCCGTGATAAAAGTTCACGTGGTTAACTCATCTTCGACCAAAATGTCAGAAAGATCCTTATACTGTAATATTTAATAGACATGACTTCTAACAAGAAGTTGCTACAAAAGAAGCGTAATGTCACATTGGCATTAATTGAAAATAAATAGGTTGGTGTGTATTAATTCTTTAACATCCTGGTGGGGTCTGTGGATGTGATGAGTCATGTAAACAATAGATAAACAAATAGATAGATAGATAGATAGATAGATAGATAGATAGATAGATAGATAGATAGATAGATTAGTTTCCCAATGCCAACTGACCATTTTTCTCCATTTAAAACAGACTTTCTCAGTACTTATAGGTATGTATACTTCAAATTCAAGGGGTGATACATGGTATAGTGATGAATTTTTTTTTTATTTGTATTTTTTTATTATTATATTGGACTGGCTGATTATCATACACACATAACACACCCCTGGTCCATGGTATCATGCTGGAAATAACAGAAAGATGTAGAAGTGAACAGCAGGTGGCAGTAGTGAATATAAGTGAGGCATTCCTGCTTCTGTTTGCTAATTGAAAGTACAATACACCAGTCTGGGAAAGGACAAAAAAAAAATCCTTATGTTTACCTTATTCATTAGATTTATTCCTGATTTACCAGTTTAAACAATACTCATGGAAACAGAGTCCAAACCTGCCCTGTAAGAGCATGTGTGTGTGTGTGTGTGTGTGTGTGTGTGTGTGTGTGTGTGTGTGTGTGTGTGTGTGTGAATTAAAGCTCTCTTGATAAAAATGTATACTATTTGGACTCTGTATGTCTAACTATAATAATAATCTCTGGACAAATGGCAGAAATAGGAGTTCATATAGCTGAGGAATTCACAGGAGTAGTTTTTCTTAATTATTACATTATTAATTGTGGAATTGTTGCCATCACAAAAGTTTCATAAAGTTGCAAGACCTTACTATTAGTCATTATAATCATATAATAATTATTCTAAAACTGTGCAACATGAATGTTACAGTGAGTAATGTTTCACCATGGGATGTGACCTGTATGTTGTGTGAGCAACACAACTATGGGACACAACTGCACAGTGCAGACCAATTACCTGCCTAACCCACTATGGGGCAGCACAGAGCACAACAGTTTCAACAACCATGAAATTTAAACAGTCTTCACTGCAGAACCAAAAGTCCAGAGGAAGGAATTTGATCTGATCAAACTTCTAGTCATTTGCCATGCAGAAAAAAATCATGTGGCTCTGCAAGCACATAGCAAATGCAGTACAAAGCATAATCCAATCTTGCCCATAACAAATTTAATAAAGATTATTAGGATTTTTTTAGTATGGTATCTAGGTAGACACAGACTAGCTGTATCCCCTGTTGGTTTAGGTGGAAAGAGGGCATTATGCATCCTACAACCTACCGACATGGTTAGAATTTATCCATTACCTCTACTGCTTATCCATCAGGATTGGAAGGGAGCTGGAGCCAGTCTCAGCTGACTAGGGGTGAGAGGCGGGGTACATGCTGGGCAGGTCAGCAATTTATGGCAGGGCTAACATAGAGATGAACAAACATTAGCACTTACATTCATACCTATGGGCAATTTAGAGTAGCCAGTTGAGTTAATGTATGTTTTTGGACTGTGGGAAGAAACCAGTGTACCAGGAGGAAACCTGGAAACATACAAACCCCTGACAGAAAGGTGAGGTTGTAGGTTAGCAGGTTCAAACCCAGAACCTTCCTGCACGTCTGTGTCACCCCAGTTTAGAGCCAATCAATCATTAAAGTCATGATTTATATTGCGAGAGACCAATATGTGAGGGACTCGAGCCTTTTGGAAAATGTTTTTAAGACATCTGTATGAGTGCTGAGGGTACGAGTTGCGATTTTTAGAATGTAGATCAACAAAGGTCTAAATAACTTTTGTGTGTCCACTAAATTAGAAACAAATTTTTCTACTGCAGAGGGAAAACATTTGGTCACAGGTTTGTTTTTAATTGAGCTAATTAAAAAGAAAAAACTTGACAACTGTTGCAAGGGAATGTTGCAAATAAGTTATGAGAATAAGAATGAACCTTCCAGCCGGCTGTTAAATTGTTTTCATTAATAGTGACGCATACATGACTGGCTGTAGAAAGCCAGTGTCCTCTTTTTATTCTAAGGTGTTTAATAACACAATAAGGCTCTGTAGATTATTATGACCACTGCTATTCAAGATTTTTTCCAGAGTGGAACAGAATGTACTAATGGCCTAGACCTATAATACATGGCTTGCCATGGGTGAATTTCTTTCACCAGTAGGCATGGATCATGTCAGTTGCCCACTTGTTGTTGCTGAAAAGCTGGTTGTGATGGTGACTGTTCTGTCAGATTACTTCAAATTATTTCAGATCTCATAACCAGTGAGCATGGGTGTTATGCTACGATTCTTCCTCTTATAGCTCTGCTCTTGCAGTCGTGTTTTTGTTTCAGTCTGTTTTGACAAAACGGTCTTTCACAGTGGTTATTTACTGCAAGCTCCTCTTTTCAAATGTCATTTTTATAGACAATCTCACATGTAGAACATCCTGTGCTGCACATCTGGTGATGAGACTGATGCCCCAGGCTTTTCCCACTTGGCAATTACATAAAACCATCCCAATATGTACACCTTAAAATCTTTATCTGCTGGATACTCATAAATCTAGGAGCAACCAGACCAACGAGCTCTACTACTGTTGGAACTAAAATCCTTCATAATCATGATTTTAAAACAAATACCTGTGTTGCATAATTTCTTTGAAGAGATTCAGTTCATGTTTATGTCAAACATCAGAATGTCAAAACTGGCATCTTAGTGATTTTGACCATGGTGCCCATGGTCTGAGTTTGGCCAGACAGGTTTGAACTGGCATGAAGGCCACAGTAACTCAAATCATCACTCTTTACACCTGTGGTGTGCTGAGAAACATCTCAAAGCACACCATATTAAACCTTGAGGTAAATGGGATCAAACACTAGATGATCATATTGTGTTCCACTTCTTTTAGTCATGAACAGGAATCTGATGCTACAGTGGGCACCGGAACACCCAAACTGGACAGCTGAGGAACTTCAACTGATCGATGGCAAGCTTGGAGAACTCAACTGTAAAATATAAAACTTTTTTTTTTTCTTTTGCAGTGTGCAGGTCACATTTTATTTACTGAATAAATTTGGACAAAACACCAAAATCAGTTACATTACAATCAGAGCATCTGAGGCAGATATCCCACCATGCATGCCCCCCACCCCTTCAAAAAAAAAAATAAAATAAAATAAAAGTCCTTCACTCAGCACCAGCTAACGTGGCCAATTCATACTACCTGAAAGCATATTTTAAAATAAAAAACAAACAAACAAAAAAAACCAACTTATAAACCTAATGCTTTTACAGAGGCAACTTAAACTCCTAGCAGTTAAAAAATAGAATTTGCAAGGGTTTACTTTAGGAAACGAAAGGGAAAAATAACTACTTCCCCAGCCCTCCTGCTAGGCTATAGCATTCAAAAAGGGTACATGCCATTAACTAGAGATCACAATTTGAAGTAACATTGATATACCACAAAACATGTCCACATGTACCTATTTAGAACATGATCATTTCACAGAACCTAGGCAGGCAGTAGAAAAGTAACATGAGGTACTGGAGACAGTGTAGTCGTAGGAACATTGTTTAACGAGGTGTTAAAAGCTAAATCAAAAGGAAAATGAGAAGGGATGTTCTCGGCATTGGTGGCATGGGGCAAAAATACTGGCACTTAAGTTAGATGGTTTCTTCTAAACCTTGGGACAGACTTCAATGCCAACATCAAAACTGTCCTGTGTCGAGAGTATTGCCTATGATATTTGTGGAAACTGAAACGACGGTAGAAAGAAAATCCTGCAAATATATTTAAATATAGTAGTTGTTACTTTAAATTAAAAACTTTGTTTTCTTCTCATTTCAGGAGAAAAAAAAAATTAAATTCAAATTAAATAGATGCTAGTCTACAGAGATGGAATGGACCATTCACTTGACCTAGGTGGGCCAAGTGCCCCTCACGTCTCAAGGCTCAAAGAGGTTCGGTTCAGGCTAGAGGAGAAATAAGCAGCAATAACAGTTTAGAAAGAATAGCTTAATGCAACATAGAAAGCTGAGTTAATGCAGTCTTACACAAACCAAAGAAACACAAATACACAGTTGGAAGGGGGGATCAAGCCTGAAAAGAAGAACTTACAAACTTATATTGTAATTCTACCGACAGCCGCCACATACGTTTTAGAGTATTGGCCTACAAGGCTATGAAAGAGCAGAATGGTGTAAGTATTGTACTTTAGTACTTGGAAAAAAACAAAAAAACAAACCAAAAACATAATGAATAAATATGCAAATGCAGCCAACAGAATGCTTTTACAGTTCAATACGTGGAGACAATGTTGTCTACTTTGATGAATCAGAACAGGAGTGGTTTTACAGTTTGCTTGATGTTGGTGTTGTTCTCCTTGGCTGAGGTCTCCTGTGCAGTCATGTTGTTTTTTTTGTAGCTTAATATGACTTGTACACCCCATGAGCACCACTGAAAATTAAAAAAAAAAAGAAAGAAAACTCAACCTAAAGATAGTTAGAAGTCTTTGCTACATTACTGAACATTAACATTTGCATTTACCCAGAAGCTCTTGCTGAAGGTGCTCCACACCATCAAGCCAGACCTTCCAAGGTTTTCTCCATGGAATGGGAGATTAACACCATTATATGAGTGCATTTTGTCATCTAAAACACGTGGCAAAACGTCTTTTTTTTGTGCTGCTCAGCTGAGGAACTGCTCCAGCTCTTCCTCCATGTTGGCCTCGGGCACCATCTGGTCTGCATCACGATCTCCTCTGGTGTAAGCAGTGCCAGCCTGATTGGTGGCTGCCAGGAACCAGGGATGCTCCAGGATTTCACGTGAAGTCAGCCGTTCGGCTGGTTCCCGCCGCAAGATGCTGCGGATCAAGCAGCGCGCCTTGGGCGTCAGCGTCTCGGGGATGCTGAAGTGACCGCGGCGGATCTTGCTGAAGAGCGAGCCGGGTTCCACGTCGTGGAAAGGATAGCGGCCAACAAGGATGGTGTACAGCATGACACCCAGACTCCACACGTCTGCCGCTTTACCCGAGTAGCTGCCACTGGCGTTGAGGATCTCCGGGCTCACGTAAGCTGGACAGCCATGTTTGTCTGAAAGGGAGTCATCACTTCCTTTCAGGAGGTATGTATCTTCTAAACTCTCCAACTTAACAAGGCTCCTGTGATTCATAAGAAAAAATAAACAGAGTCAAAAAAAAAAAGAAAAGAAAAAGCATTTCTTCAATTCTTGCGAGCACAGATGTACTTACAGTTTTATTTTACAACCTGCAATCATTTGAAGATTGTAGTTTTGTAATGAAGCACAACATTTCACTATAAATCCAAGCTAATGAAACAAATCAGCACTTGCTGGATGGTCTCAATGCCATGGGTAAAAAAGGCCTCTCTCTCTCTCAAAAAAAAAGAAAAAAAAAAAAGATCTTGTTCCATTTAAATTTTAATTTAAGCGCAAGATTTATGGGATCTCAGGAATCAAGCAAGCCTGAAAAAGAACAAAAACAATGGAACAAGGAAACGTGCATTCCTCATCAGGGTGAGTACATCCACATAGATAAATACGGAAATCCCTGTATTTCCTCTGGAGTAATGATGCACAGGAAACGGAATCAAAATCATAAACACATTTTTCTGTTCCTTAACCAAAACAATAACAACAACTAAAAAAAAAAAAAAAAAAAAAAAGTATTCTGGTTGTCCTGGGGTCTTTGCATCTTTATTAACCATAAATTACTGATCACATGTCAAGGCTACTTGACCTCCAGCAAGCCGCTGTACTGTAAAAGTGAACAGAGCATGCACCTTTTGACCTCTAAGTGTTTCTGTTCAGCTGCCTGCTCAAAATAATCCTCAAATAACATGCAGTGCATATGACTCACACCTCTACTGCAGAATGGAAAAAAACACACATGCTGAGTCTGAAAAGAAAAGAAAAAAAAAAAAGACACTAGGGCAAAACGTGAACAATTTCAATAAGCACCGGATTGCAAATCAACACGATGGCCAGTTTTCCAGGCAAAGATTAAGCCTTCCGCTTTAAAAATAAATAAATGAATAAAAATTCCACAAAGCACACGCACAAAAACAATGGTGATTCACCACCAGCACTGCAATTTATTCCAAAACTAGACCTAATCTACTGGGAAACCAGGCTCTTATGTGTAACAGCTCAAGGTTTCAAGCACCCACTAACATGGTCAGGAACCCAGCATAGCTCTGTGCCTAATCAAGTTCTCTCTAGCTGCTTGTGCTTATTCCCATCTGGGTGCACATGTGGTGTTTCATTTCAGGCCAAGGCAGAAGCTCTTACCTCTGGCAAAATCTTTCACCCAAGTATGCCATCAATCATTAAAGAGGTGTGGATGTAGCATCCCAGGCTACAGTGCACGGGAATGTTAAGGTCACCGAGCTCACATTTAGAACTGTGGCCACAATGACTCCCTTCCCATGTGCTGAGCCACAGGAAAACTAGCTGAGGTGATTCATTTGGCTGCCTGTGCTACTATCCTAGCCGAAATGGGAAGACCGCCCAAAGTCATACACAGTACTATGACATCAGCCTAATTTTAGAGGTGAGGCACGTGGTCAGGCTACAGTGTACATTCCTATTTCGCCTTAGTGGCTCTCTGGCTCCATTATCCGACACACTTCGTGTCTGTGCAATATTATGGGCATGCGCCGAGGTATACTAGGATAAGGGTACAGAACAGGAAAAGCTTAGGTAACGTCAAAGCTAATCTCCACACGCTCATGTTCCGTACATCTAATGCATGTCAGAGTTTACACCTGAAAACAGGACAGCATTTTATTTATTTATTTCTTACCTTTCCTCATTCTTGAAGACGAACTTCCTAAGCTTGAGGTCTCTGAGAACCAGGCCGTTGTCGTGGCAGTGCGCCACGGAGGACACTATCTGATAGAAGAGTCTGGCAGCCTCTTCCTCCCGTAACTTCTTGCAAGTGCGGACAAACGAGTGCATGTCTCCATGGCTCCTCTCGAAGAACACGTACGCCCGCGTGTCTCCGAGGAGAATCTCCACTATTTGGTTGATGTTCTGATGAGCACCCAGTACAAAGTAGCCAGCTAATGATTCTTGATATCGGCTGATATCGAACACCTGGGAGGGGGGAGAGAAGGGAGCGGTTGGGATTCAATTAGACACGATCATCGATTCTTAGGAAATTGGGTAGTTGTGCAAAGTTACTGTTCTTAGAGACTCTCATACCCCTGGATTATTGGGCTTATAGATTTAAACCGTTCTCTACTTCAAAAAAAAAAAAAAAAAAAACACCACAGAGAGAAAAGCCTCCACTTTGTAAGACAATAGGGGGGGGATCAGAGACAAAAGGACTGCAACCCATGCGCCATCGGAAGGCAAGGCATACACCTCTGCAGCAAATTTAAGACTCCAAAACAGACACTGATCTTTGATGTTGCTTAGTAACAGGCACATAAAAGGGAGGTGGGGTAAATATAGCACACCGATGGTGGCCATCGGAGCCTTAAATCTTATCAAGGTATAAGCAGTGTTATCTGGCTTGCTGCCCATATGAATGAACCTTTGGTCCTCCCACATGCATGCAAACCTCTCCCACTTTAAGCACATTTAACCCACCATGCCACCTACAGCAAAAAACGATGACATCTGTGGGCTGCTTTTAGTTTCTGAGGACTCTACATACAGGCACATGGGGTTCTTAATAATTAGAAACATCTAACATGCCTCCGGTCAGTGATTCCTCCTTACTAGACCAGGCTTTCAAAACAAAGCACAAGCAAACTCAGGACACAAGCACGACTGATCTCAGGGCAGTGCAGCATGGTAATGCTCAGGTTTGCCCGTGTGCTCACATGGACAGCGTTTCTTGCTCCTTTGTCACATTTCAAAGAGCCACCACACTCTTATGGTGTACATGATCAGTGGAGCTCACCAGATCCCATGAGGATTAGGAGCTATAGGGGAAGGTAGGCAAGCGGGCAGGCAGGAGTCACGTGCAGATTTCATTTCAGATGCTCCTTAAATTGCTGCATGGTTTCAAGGGATGCCCTGGGTATGATCATGCATGCATTGGGAAATACCACATTCAGCTCGGTGACCCTGTGTGGCCTTGTTCGCCCCCCCCCACTGCTCAATACATGGACCCCCATCAACTCCATCTTAGCGTTATGCTCGGTGTCCCATAATCCCCACAGGGCTAGTTGGCACGTTTAGGGGTAGTTTTACGCATGCTAGAAAGAAACCCTATCCAGGTGATTTTCAGAACAGTATGTACAGTCAGCGTGCAGGACACGTTAGGACGTGGCATGCGCGCTTTTTTTATTTTTTTTTACCTTGCACACGAGCTCTTCCCCGCTGTGTAAGTGCACGGCCCGGAACACGCGGTCTCCCTCCAGCGGCTCCAGTAAGAGGTAATTCCCGATACAGGACACTGGGTGCGTGGGGTCCGGGCTCTCCGGGGGACTCGGGGAGCCTAGATTAGGACTAAAGCTCTGATTCGGCTCCGGAGTCCTCTGTTGTTGTGGACAAGACAGCTCCTCCAACTCGTGCGCTTTGTGCCTCGCTCTCCCATACCGTGCGATGTTGATGGGATTGGAGCGCTGTATGTTCATGGGTGTTGGAGGTGAGGTTTGTCCCAAAGCAAGCTGCGTGGCTCGAGGTGGACACGAGGTGCACGGGAACACGCCTAGGCTCTGTGTGTGTGTGTGTGTGTGTGTGTTTGGGGACGCTAACGTGCAGCGGACGTTAAAAGACCAAGGAAAGCCTTTGATCCGACGGAGTCGCTCGCGCAACACATCTGAAGCGCGTGCACTCGATTAGCAGCTGCACAATGAACCCGCGCGTGCACTCAAAGTAGCCCGGGATCTGGAGATAAAGATTCCTCGTGCAACAATAACAAGGAAATCTAATAATAATAATAATAATAATAATAATAATAATAATAATAATAATAAAAAAAACAGAAGTTACTCTGGACCCCACGCCTGAGCGGAGACAGATTTGGAGTTAAATTTTGTGCCGTGTAGCCGCATGAAGCTTTTATTTTGATTTATTTTGTTTGTTTGTTTGTTTCCCCCCCCACGCGCGTGCACTGCAAAGATGGAGGAAATCGGAGCTTTTGCCCAAATTCAAGAGCGCAGTGTTAAATGCCCCAAGTGCTGGCTAGCAGAAGCGGCTCGGCTAACGTGCTAACCGGGGGCTCAGTGGTGTCGGCTTTCCTGAGACAGAGCTCGGTTTGCATTCAGCGGCCTCTTCATTTCCACACAGCTCTGCTCGCCATCTGCTACACACACCGCGCGCGCACAGCGCCGACCTGATGGGGATCTCTCTCTCTCTCTCTCTCCAGGAGTCGATGTCCCTCTGCGGCGGCAGTTTACCTTTTTGGTTGTTTGGTTTATTTTGTTTTAAATGATTAAATCCGAAATGTCCCTTGTGGAATGCTCGGGATCTCGGCGACGACTGAGACGCTGGAGAGGAGAAAGGGATGGCCGACGGTCCCAGGCCTATCCCTGATTTCAGCAAGGCATCATCTCCTGCGGTCTACTGACGACTTACGTGGCTGAGAATCCCAGTCCATTCAGTGCGAGGTCAGCCACACATACACACTCCCCCCGCGCGCACTCACACACACGCACACACACAGGAGATGACTGACTGCTCTCGGCTCGCTCCAGTCTACACACACAACCATAGAGCTGCCTGCTTCCGCCCCGCCTCCTTTACGTCACACTCGGGGGATCTCTCTGATTGGACTTCCTGTCGGGGGCCGAATCCTAAACGCCTCCCTATTGGACCTTACAAAGCCTGAGGAAGCCATGATGGGTGTCCTGTGCATTACACTTGGGGTATAGAGAAGATTTTGTTACATATACATTACAGCACAGAATTAATTATTCTTTTCTTCACATAGTCCTGGTTGTTAGGAAGCTGGGCTTCAGGGACATGGACAGCCATGATACAGGGCCCCTGGAGCAGAGCAGAGAGAGGGAGAGTGTCAAGGGCCTTGCTCAAGGGCCCAAGAGGTGCAGTTTGGCAGTGCTTGAACCTCTGACCTTCTGATGTGACTTAACAACAGTGGACCCTTGGGTCATGAACTTAATTGGTTCCGAGACTCTGTCGGTGAGCCGATTTGTTCGCGAGCCGAATCAATTTTTTCAGGTTGAAATGAACGTAAATACAATTAATGTGTTTCAGCCCGCAGAAACATTTTTTTAAGTGTATTATGGGTTTATGTGTGGCAATAAAACATAGAATAAAATTAAAATAACCTTAATTATAAAAAAAATTATAAACAGGAGGGCGGCACGGTGACTGAGTGGTTAGCACTGTTGCTTCACAGCGAGAAGGTCCTGGGTTCGAGCCCCGGGTACGGCATGGGTGCCTTTCTTTGTGGAGTTTGCATGTTCTCCCCGTGTTCACGTGGGTTTTCTCCGGGTACTCCGGTTTCCTCCCACAGTCCAAAGACGTGCACAGAGGGGATTAGGCTAATTGGCGACTCTAAATTGGGCGTAGTGTGAATGTGAGTGTGAATGGTTGTCTGTCTTTGTGTGTTGCCCTGCAGAGGATTGGTGATATTGCCCAGGGCGTATCCTGCCTCTCACCCAGTGTCAGCTGGGATTGGCGCCAGCTTCCCCCCGTGACCCTGAACAGGATTAAGCGGCAGAAAACAAATAATAAATAAACAGGTGATTTTAATGCTCGTTACCGGTGCTCGTTTGCGGTTGATACCTAGTTGCTGGCGGAGGTGGATGGCGGCGGAGGGATATAGTGGTGTTTCTCATGTTTTGCGATTCTTTCTTTCTTTATTTAAACTGTTGTACGCTTAGGCTTCTTACTCTCACTACCATTTCCACTTTTCACTTTCTTGGGACCCGTAATGAAGGCTTATAGAGCAAAAATGCTGAGAAACACAACAAAAAATGCATTGAACAAGTTCACTGCCCGAGTGCTTGACCGGAACTGAATGTTTGTGCTGCAAAAGTGTGGGTTGTCTGTATGTGTACGTCAGGTCGTCAGACGAGGCTTTGTTCATCAGTCGGTACACAATCTGTTCAGGAATTTAGTTCATACGCCGATTTGTTCGCCATCCAATGCGTTCGTGAGCCAAGGGTCCACTGTATTAAGCCACAACTGCCCTATAAGGGGTAGGGAGCCATCAAAAGTGCAAAAACAGTGGTAGGCTGAACGGAGGTGTGCAGGCATGTGATTTTAATATAATCTCAGAATAGAAACGAACCAGACGCTATCTGTGTACACTGTCCGTGAAATGTGCATGCACTGCAAGTGTGACTTAGTTTCAACCTCCTCACATCTGCACTTGACCACTTCTGTCAATGATTAATCCTGTACAGGCTGCTCGCAGAAATTGTTTCATCACCAGATGGCTGGTTACTTCTACAAGTCTCAGAAGAGTGGGCTTTTTAAAAAATTATTATTTATTTAATTAATTTTTTGAAGCGCTGAGCTTTTTTTTTTTTTCTTTTCTAAAATTACCAATCAAACCATCAGCAGTATGAAAAAGAGAAATTATTAATGCGTTATAATCAAGTGCCTTTTTCACACTGAGGGAGAGCCGATACATTTCAAGCAAGATGAAATGGTCCATTTGGGAGAATTGTGGTTGCACTTGGTTTTGTGCCATAGACCAGGCATATTTAATTAATGTTTGCTAACATCCAGGTACATAAAAAAATCCTTGAGCTTTCACATCAGAGCATTTCTCCAAATAAGATGACGGTGTCAAGAGCAGTCACCTTTTAATGAGTGGTCATTTTATGTCTGTAACTAAAGACAATTTGTTTCACAGCAGGGCTTCATGTTACTACTTTCGTCTAGCACCATTTACTCTGAACAGATAAGACCTCTGTTTTGAACAGGAAGGAAAATAAAAACAAATATTTTTCTGTCCAGTCACCATTAAAAATCTTTAAAGATGTTGCATTGTCAGCTCGTTACAATGAAAAATCTGTGAAAGGTCTTAAATTTCTCATCTGACGTGTTTAGCCATGTAGCCAGTCTCTGGTTCAGTGAGCTGCCTTCAACTAAACGATTTGCATAATTTGATAAGCCGCAACAGAGGCTCTGCTACAGTATATATTTTTTCCCCCTCAAGTGCTTGGTTCAGTCTGCTGAAATACTTTGCTGAGTCCACATCCGGACTGTCGTCCACAGAGTTGACTGTCCTTGCCCTAGGCCGTTAAGCAAAAATGTGAAATCATTAAAACAGGGGCTCATCCGGCAGGGTTAAAGGTTTCTGTTGGGTATTTATTTATGCCCTCCTTTTATAACAATACAGTGGCGACCATGAGGCAATTGTGAGAGTATGTAAGTCCTAAAACAGCATTGCGTGATATGTATTGCTTAAGCCAGTTGTATTACACAATTAATTTGGTTTCTGTTGGCAGTTTGCGATACTCTATTGTGTACTGTTTTACACTGTGAGCTGGTAATTTCTAAGAAGTGCGAGTGCGTGTGTGTGTGTCTGTACTTGTGTTTGTACAATAGAGGGTGGTGTGACCTGGGAAAGCGTGTGAAGTGCGACTGTGGCCTGAGGAAGTGTGTTATGTCTGTGTATTGGTCAATACACAGAGTCCTTCATAGTGTGTAGTAGTGCATGGAAAGCTGTGAGACATATTTAAACTCCATTAGACAATCAATAATGGCTCTTTTTTCTAGTTAGATGTTTCCAGTGTAGTGTTTACACATTTGCTCAGGTTTCTGTGTACAGCCTTAGTGCAGTCTCACGGTGTGTTGCATACGTAATGATTTTTTTAAAACCCGTCTTTTTTCCTTTAAGAATACACCATACCTGCAGATGTGTGCTCCCCCGGCAGCCCTTGAACTAAACTGCGTCCCTGAGCAACACTTCAGGAGGAGGAGGAGGAGGAGGAAGGTGAAGGATTGAGCAATTGCTCTTCGGGAATGTGGGGTGTCGGACGGAATGCACACAGCTGGGAGAGAGACACAGGCGAGGCTGTTCATTCGGATCAGCTTCCTCCCTCGACAAGACATAGAACTTGCAGTGTTTCTCTTGGGATTTATGGCCTCATTGTACCCACGCTTTATGAAAATGTATCTGCTGCACAAAATGCTCTTTTTCTGTGCTCTGTTTTCATGAGTAGTTTCGGATCGAAAAGCGCCCACACGCACCCCTCCCTTCCGCTACGTTTTTCAAACTTGACCAGTTCCACCCCGAAATAGGTCAACACTTTCCAGGTCTGGTTTGACCCATTTCACAGACCTGGATCCAAAATTATTCTGCTTTGTAATATCTCATAAAGTGGACGACAAACATCAGGACGACAGCTGATGAGGGATACGTGACTATTAGTAGTATTAGTATTATTGTGGAGATTTCTGTAAGACAATCTACTACTACTTCGGTTTGCACATTAAAAACCGGAAAAGGAGAAAACAGAAATGTTGTTTACTGACAAGCCTTTGATCAAGTCAGAACAAGCCAAGGATGCTTCGGCTCACTTTTGAGTCCTGATTTTACAAACTGAAAGAACTCGAAGAGAACAGAGTGTGAAGACGAGTCTGAGCCAGATGACAGTGGCAGGCTGCCTGAAAGGGAAGAGACTTTTATGCCAAAAGTCTTCAAAGGTCAGTGTGGATGGCTAAAATCTTAATCAGCCCTTTCTGGCAATGTCATTCACCCCTTTCAGTGCTGCTGCCTGTGAGGAAATGGAAGGGATTTGTAGCCAAGATGAAAAACTGTTAGGTCGGCTGATGTGCAGTGACCTGCTCCCAGATCCGGAAGACCAGAGGAACATTACTCTTTCACTTAGGCTCCATGGCAAGAGAGTGTATTAATGTATTCTAGCCATTGGCCCTAATAACCTTATGCAAATTTAACAAAGGTCAAATCCTCTGCAAATGTAACTACGACACTTGTCAAGGTCAGAGTTTTGCTGTACATCGCAGGAGCCGGATAAATGAAAGGGCATACGGTGTCGAGCTCGCGTATGACAAATGCCTTTCAAAAGTTAGCCAGGGGTTCTAGACTACACCCAAGAACTGCTGATGAAATGTGATTGTCATATATTTGCATTAAGGTGGACACAATACACATAAATCTGCTTTATCCTTCGATCATATTCGGTTTCCTTTTTCTCTCCCCATTCACATTGTTTTCCAATTCTAATCAGACTGCTAGTGCCATGTTAGTATTTTCTGTAACGTCACTTCAGTTTACGGGGTAATAATTTAGATGAATATGACTTGCAAAGGCTTAAGCTCTATCTATCTTATATGGCCACTGAATTACACATTCAACATCTACTGCTGCCAATACACATATGTCAATACTGCTACCATGGCAACATGTATCCATCCACTTGGAATAACTCCATGTACAGCCATAAACATAAGTCATGGCAAATATGTGTGCTGTTCTGGTCAAAGGTCTTGTTTCTCTTTGGTGTTTTTCTGTTATGCAATATACTGTCTCGTAACAGTACTTTCTAAGCTGGAAATAACGGTTGCACGGCCAGAATGAATCCAGACAGGCATCCAACGAGCCGTCCATCTGTTATCTATAACGCTTATCCATTAAAGACTGTGGGGAAGCTGGAGCCAATCCCTGCTGACTGAGTGAGAGGTGGGGTACACCCTGGGTAGGTCACCAATCCACCGCAGGGACGCACACAGAGACGAACAACCATTCACAGCTATGGAGAATTTAGAGAAGCCCAGTTGACCTAATCTGCATGTCTTTGGGCTGTGGGAGGAAACTGGAGCACCCAGAGGAAACCCATGAGGAGAACTTGCTAACACCCCATTGGCCGGCAATGTTGATGCCAGAGCCTTCTTGCCCTGAGGCGAGAGTGCTAACCAGTGCACCACGGTGCCGCTTCCAGACATGCATAATATCACTTAAAAAGGAAAACACCGCAAATGAGTTTCTTGAGAATGCAGCCTGGCATATTCATGCTTCTTTTAATTACAGGTTTATTGCCAGCAGTGCATGCTGCAGCAGTGTGAATAAAACACTTTAATTAGGCAAAGCAGACAACTCTGCTGCTCACGGTTTAATCGGGCTACTCTGGTTACGCATCACGGATCTGTTTTTATCTACAGCACAGGGAAACACACGCACTTTTATCATGCATTATCTCTGTGACTCTCGTTCTTTTGAAGCCCTGTTGGTGTGGCATTTCCTGTGACAACACAGGTGGCAGACACCCGCAGCTGCACTGCAACCCACTGAGCACTCACTGCCATTGATCTTTGCCTTTTTTACTGAATATTCTTCAAAGAAACCCCCTTAGCTCGAAATGAGCAAGTGTCCCAGAATAGATCTTTTGATTTACCTTTTGGAGATTGCTGACCACAGTGAATTCATTGGTGCTTTTTTAAATTCACATAGGAAATGAAACACGGCAGAGATTTACTTTTTAACTTTACCCTCCTGATCTTTCACTCCAACACAAAACCCCACAGGTGTCCAAAAAAAACCCCCCAGATGAATTCTGTTCTGTGATTGCGCCTGATTAGGAAACCATGATGTCCAGCATTTGGAGTGGCTGACCACAAAGTATTCAAGTCAGTAGTATTGTCCAGCACCTATACTGCTCATATCATGGAAATATGGGAGTTACTTTGCGGCTGATTTGTCACTCACTGTAACAACCTCAAAACGGCCCCAGACTCCCATTCTGATGAGTAAATGTGAAGCAGAGTTCACCAAAGCGTCACCCTTATTGATCCGACATGCAGCCAGGAGTGTATTGCTGGCACTGGTGAACACAGTGACAACTAAGAGGAATAAGGAGAGGCTGTCGAATAAGAATTTATACACAGACACCATAATAGTCATTACAGATATTTTATTTGTCTTTTCCCGCTTAATCCTGTTCAGGGTCGCGGGGGGAAGCTGGAGCCAATTTCTGCTCACTTCGGGCGAGAGGCGGGGTACACCCCGGGCAGGTCGCCAATCCACCGCAGGGCAACACACAGAGACAGACAACCATTCACACTCACATTCACACCTACGGGCAATCTAGAGCAGCCAATCAGCCTAATCTCCTCTGTGCATGTCTTTGGATTGTGGGAGGAAACCAGAGAACCCAGAGGAAACCCAAACAGATACAGGGAGAACAGGTGAACTCCACACAAAAAGGCACCCAGGTCGACCCCAGGAATCGAACCCAGGACCTTATTGCTGTGAGGCGACAGTACAAACCACCACACCATCGTGCCGCCCTAGATGATGATACTAATTACAGTAATTAAATAAGATGATATTATAACGTTTCTTAACATAATTGCGGTGAAGGTTGCATGCCTCCACTCTACATGTCTATAATTTTAATACTTTAAGAAAACAAGTATCAAAATGGCGTGAGATACAAAGAGCTGTTCTCACTTTCATAACTACATACTTTGTAGTTTCACTGTAGTTACTAAATAATTCATATGCTTTAACATGATTGCATGAGTATCAAAACACCAAAGATCTAAAACTAAGCTCACATGTATATTTCATGGAAGATTCAGTTTGTGCAATCTCTAAAGTTTCTTCTCAGAAACTGCCCTATGATCTGATTTCACAGGTACCCAGTGAATCGATGAAAGGAGACTGAAACACTACATAACCTAAGAGACTTGGCAAGCATTTTACACACTTTGCATAATGGTGTGTGACAACAATTTATAACCAACTATGTAAGAGACTGTAAAATGATAAATATCACAGGTGTGTGTGAGTGTGTGTGTGTGTGTGTGTGTGTGTGTGTGTGTGTGT
>JAQLOM010000020.1:5504923-5525751 GCA_030068315.1 Chrysichthys thysi
CTCTCTCTCTCTGTCTCTCTGTCTCTCTCTCTCTCTCTCTCTCTCTCTCTCTCTCTCTCTCTCTCTCTCTCTCTCTCGGTGTCTGAGTTTACAGGTTGCAGTAGAGGGCCAGAGTACACATCAGGGATTATTTTTACACTTAAACGCAGCAGCCATTCCAAGATGCAGAGGACTGGCACTTGTGTGTATGTACACAACAGTCTACACTTCATGGTACAATACACCAGTACACCACTAATATTGCCAATGCGTGAATAACAATAAAAACAATGCAAATATTGATAATCAAAATACTATATATATTCATCCATATTTAGAGGTGGCATAACACCCCTTTTTCTTTTCAGACACAGATACTAAGAGAAATCTAGAGCATCATCAGCTAATTTTGATACCCATACTATTATTATTATTATTATTATTATTATTATTATTATTATTATTATTATTATTATTATTATTATTATTAATCTAATATGATGGAATTGATTTAAGAAGAAAAAAACATTTCCATTTCCAAAAAGGAATCTTATTTGTTTGGTACAGGATTGGACCAAATTCATTCGATCCACAATTTTCTACTAGTGTCGCCTGATACCAATCCTGGATAAAAATTTGGTGGCATTTCTACTATTAGTAATAATAAGAACAGACAAAAACCTGCAATACTTAAAGAACTGGCCGTGATGATGATAATAGTAAAAATACTAATAAGAAGGCCAACAAGGATTGCAGGAATAATGACCTCCAGTATTAACATTAGGGATTGAGGGTAAGAGTGACGGCTAGAGATATAAGTCGGTGGTTGGGCAATGAGAGTAGATGCCAGTGGGTTGCCATCTACTGTCTCTGTGGCGAAAGTTGTTGCAGACCCTTTACTGAGGAAAAGCACTCACTCTGGACTGCAGGGTTTTTCCCTACTTGCCCTTTTTTGATGGCAAAACCATATGCATTAAGACTGAAGACCTATCTACAACAAGAAATAGCTACACTGCCAATACATACTGAGTACCGAGTATTGTTGGTCTGTGCGTGTTTGGCGTTAGCGTCTCTTAAAGGGTTACTGAGTTTCTGAAGCAGCTGATTAAGAGCACTTCAACTTTTGGGCCTGTAGCGCTTTAACATGCACTTGCTCTGGGATTTGCCTTTAAGTGCATCCAGAAACTTAGAGCTTCTGAGTGCATGTTTATGCACACTGGGAATCAGCCTCATTCTGCAGTGTATGTATGTATTGTAGTGTTTCTTTGGGTTTTAAGGATACTTCTCTGCATGCAGGGTTGTCAGATACCCAAAGTGTCCCTATGGGGACTGAGTGGGCCCTGTGCCTTACTTCCTGGATTATGTTATCATAATAGTTTACACTAAACTGTGATAAGTACAACAATATTGTAAAAAAAAAACCCAACTGCATTCACTGTTTATTGCCTTGTGTGCTCCAGGTACTGGTACACATAATGAACTGGTGCCTGTCCTTCTAGTAACTTATTGTGGTTTACCTTCCAGAGGTACCAATACTGCTAACAAGAGAAGCTTTGATTAAATATGGGAACTGTGTTCGGAGATTACTAATGTTTGGGACAATATGTTAATTACCACCTCTCCCATTCATGTCTTGTGAGTTTCCTAACCCATCTCCTACTCAATACTATTCAACAACTCCCACACAAGACTCTTAATTAAGGAGGTCTGGCTGTCTAGCACAAAACAGAAGCTGCACACACAAGTCCAGCCCAAGTGTTTAGAGTTCTCCCCAGTCACAGTTTCACAATCACTCTCCATATCACCATCAGTTGCTTGCAAGGTGTTTGCAAAACCTAGTTTTGTTCCAATCATTTCACCCCTCTTCCCTTTTCCCTCTGTTAAATACATTTAATTTTGCTCTCCTGGTCCCCAGCCACTGACAGCGATGGCATTTCCAGGATTTGAATTTGTAAGCTCACAATTATATGGCTTTTTTTTTTTTTGGAAAATACTTTAATATTTTTTTTTCATTATATGGCTCCATTGTTTTACTGTTGTACTTCGTACACTGTGCATTGTAAAGAAGTTTTCAAGTATTGCAATATCACCCACATGTAGTCTGCTGTACAGTGATTCATAAGCAAGACAATCTGTTTTTGTGATGAGGTGTTTGTGTTTAACAATGAAATTCCGGTATTTAATATGCAAACCAACCCCCATTTGCAGATTACTTCTCACAATAACCTCTTTTTGCGAAGAAAAACATGAAACCAGATTCAAGAGAATTTTGGGGTTTTTTGACTTGCACCAGGGTAAGAAATGAATGTACTCATTATCTCTTTCAATCGATGTAAGGTGATCTCCAAAATGAGTAATTTTCACATTCTTTTGTGAAGGTGCACACGTGTACAATCGAAAGAGTTACATGGCTCATAAAACAACCTCACAAACCCTTCCTGAAGTGTTTCCAAACCACAAGAGAACATGATCAGGACAGGAATTTCAGTGGCCCCAAAATGGCCTGTGTTGCACAACGACAACATGAAGCAGATGATGGTATATAGCCCAAGTTCTTACAGACCTGACCGCAGAACTTCATGCCAGCAGCAAAAAGACCTCCAACACTGATCAGCACAGAAACATTTGTGGAGCCCCTCGGCAGCCACTCATTTCTTACTCATGCTGGAATAAATCACCCAAGACAACTCATACTCCCTAGAGAAAGGAACGACCTAAGGGGAACAGTCAACTCACTGCCCGCTCTTAAGACAAAAAAAAAAAAATCAAAATACTGGTGGTGACAGGCAATGTTTTTATGACTCATTACATCTAAAGTATTTCATAAGACTTAACTTGTGGTCTTAACAATTGTCATGCCAATACTGAAAAAAAGAAAGAAAAAAGAAAATTCGTTTATCAGGAATTTCTGAGCAAATTCTGACTGGAGTGACACTGCTTATCCAGACAGTTGTATCCATTTCAAAAAATGTGACTGAACTCAATTCATGGTGGTGCAGCTGAGGAGGTCGTACGTGCAGCGGAAATTCCACGCCTTGTCTCTGCCTTGGCTGCTGAAACTTATTTAAACATATGTTTCTATACCATTACAGACTTTCACATCATCTCTCCAAAGGAGGGGAAAGGCAGCAAAGTCATTAAAAGGAAGAAATATTGCTTTGAGAGTTCCACTAATGCTGGAGTAGGTTGCCACAACCAATCCTGTGTGTCTCTTATTTGTCTCGTTTATCTAGACATGATGCAACACTTAGTTCAGAATGAGAAACCCAGCAATCGACCAACATGCACGTATCTAGGAGAGGGGGTTCAGGGCGGAGGGGGAAAAAAAACGGCAAAGCTTTACATCCTCAACTGCCGGCAATAAATCTGGCATCTATCCTCAGGCGTGCTCCAGCCATGTAAAAGCCATTTTAATCACCATCCTTCCTGTCATGTTACTCACCCTTGACTGCCGTTCGCTAAATTACATTTGGGCTAGAATTCCACCCTTCCACTCTGGACTGCTTAACGCATGAACAGGAATTGATCTGGTCTTTGACGCTGTGTCAAATTGATTCCTGCAAGTTGCAGCCCAGGAAGTAGCTAGCCTTGCAGAGGTGCCGAAAGAGGGGAGTCCAAGCACATTCCTTTCACCTAATTCAATTACAAAGAAGGGATTAAAGTGTGTGGGCGAAGTGCTCTGTCTCTGCACATGTCCTGTGAGAGTTTGTGGCATCTTCAACAATTGATCAGAGTTACGTCAAGGTTTGGCTTGATGAGCCTATTAACTTCTCTCAGGGTGTGTGGGCAGAAGTCACATTCCCGTTTTCCCCATGGGAAAACGCTACTCGTCCTTTACTCCATACTGCTAAAGTGATATTTTGTATTTGAATATCCAGGTCAAACAGAACATTTTCTTTAGCTTGCATGCATGCACCATTTTAAATTTCATAACATTAGTTCACGTTATAACATTTAGTTATGAACACACCAAATTTGTCATTTGGCAGGATTGTTAACACTAAAGGTCAGTCGGTGCTCATCAGTTTTTACCGACACTGAGCAGTGAGCACACGATCAATTACACCTCTTGATCAAAATCATATAAAACTTGGAAGGAAAGTCTAAAATAAGATTCTTTATTCAGGCTAATGAAAGAAATGTTCTCCTACATTAAAGCCAGATTGCTGGAAGTGATAACAAAAGAGATACCTTTTATAATATGACCCTAGTGGAATGATAAATGCAGAACAATCCCAATTCACTTTGGTTAACCCCATGCAGAAACATAAGTATTTGCATTCTTGCAAAATTTAAAGCGTAAGTATTTAGGATGGAATGGCTTCAGTACAGCACAAAATGAGCTAAAACAGTCGGACGGTACTGTGGCTGAACGCAAAGCTACACATACTTATATATATTCAATAGCGTCTTCTATATATTTATATTGTAATAAATCTGTTAATATACATTACTAGATAGATACTAAATAGAAATTACTTTTTTTTTTAACTTTTAACATATATTTTCATACATATATGTATTTTTATTTACACCTGCGCATTCATGTAATTATCCAATCAGCCAATCGCATGTCAGCAGCTCAGTGCATAAAATCATGAAGATACAGGTCAGCAATGTCAGTTAATGTTCACATCAAATATAGCAATGGAGGGGGAAAATGTAATCTCCGTGACTTAACCAAATAACTATTTCTTTGAGCTACAGCAACTCAACCATTTTTCCACTACAACTATAGTGAGCAGAAAAGCATCTCAGAATGCAACAGTAAAGGACTAAATCAGGTTTCACTTCGGTCAGCCAAAAACAGAAATCTGAAGCTACAGTGGGCCCAGGCTCACCAGGTGATGAAAGGACATCAACATAAAAGGGACCTGGATAAAGAGGAAGATTGGACCATGGCCTAGATATGACCAAGCAATGGCACAGTTGTGATTGGGTCAAGGGAAAAATGCAAAATTGTGACCAGAGCTTAAAAACAGAATTTTCATAGGTCTTTTTTTGTAGGCCTTATTTGATAAAATTGTAGGTGAGGAAAGCTGTTAAATATAACATTGTGCTCCAATATTTAGCTGTAGCTATATCAAAATGCAACATGTTATTACTAGAGCTAGCAAATTTCATATTTAGAATTGCATAGATATGCTATCTTGGGTACACAGAATGGAAAAAGGATGAAACAATCCCAAATTAACATTTCTGTTCCAGATCATATAAGGATGAAGAGAACCTGATACTGACACTGGGGCAGGCTCAGGCATGAGGTCTAATGCTGGGAGGCATGCAGATAGCTGTTACGAGGCAAAGGTAAAGGCTGAGTTGGAGTTATACCCTATGCATCAGAAATAAATCTCGGGTTAAAGTCATGGACGAAAACAGAGGCTCAAGAATGCTGTGCTAGGAACAGTAGAAGGGACATAAACATCGAGAACTGGTGGCTGGGTTGCAGGGCAAGTCACCAACTAATGCAATGTCAGCAAAGACGACTGGTGGGTCAGTGAAGCAGTCGGGGGATTGGAGAAGACACCTGCCAACAGATGGCCAAAGCAGGCCAGTGGATCAGGGATATCTGAAGCCAGCAGGTATGAGATACAAACCCATAGATAGGTAGCCACTGACGTCCGAAGGGGAAAACTATCCTATGAGACACCAATTTACTTCCAGGTTGGCAGCATAAATTCATACAGGTAGGTGGTACAGGGTGTTCTGATCAAGAAGGGCCTTGTCCCATATAGCACACTTGTAGCCTTGCTGTCCTGGTTTTTGTGTTTACTCAGTAGATCCAAAAAAGTCAGCATAGTGTGCCATTGTCTCATTTTAGTTTCAGAATGGTACGTCTTGCACTCTTTCTGCACCCTGTGGTAAAGCCTGCATCAAAGAAATCTCTTACCGAAAAGCCTTTGTGATTATTGCTAGCACCAGTCACAGGAGATGGGCTTGTTGAGAGTCAAGCAAGGAGGATGCAGCAAGCGTAAAGATATTTCAGTGAAATTTTCAAATTCAACATAAGTTGTTCGCAATCAGCTCATGTGGAATAAGTTCGGTAAAAATGGATTAAATCTGTATATATGATCAATTATGTCCTTTCTGTTTATAACCTACATGTGGAGCTCAGCTGATTTTACACAATGATCTGTCAAGGTGATCATATGCAAAAATGCAAAAAGATGGAACTGATGAAATGGTTATGAACACCTCTGAATGAAAAATGATGTTTAAAATTCATCACATAAATACTTAACCACTAACTTTAAAATCCTCCTTTTGGTCCAAATGGTTACATGAAGTAAGACCTTGTATGTGCTTTTCTTGCAGGCAGAGGCCACATGCAAATGGGAATATGGTTATTGTACATTTGCATTCACTGACATTGCAACGTAAGCACTGAAATGTGTAAGGTTTATCCTATGTTTCCAAAACACTGAGGAAGGCTTTTTCACTCAGTAATCTTCATGTTAATGATCAGACTGCGGTCCACTTCCCAAGCTGTTGCTTTGTTCAGAACGGATAGGAGACACGACACACTCCATGGTTACTTGGTAATAATCAGATCTCACTGTTGCTAAGAGTGGAGTTTCAGTGCACTCACCTCACCCACTCAGTACCTCATGTCTACTGCTGCAAGGCTAACTCAGTCTCTAACACACACACACACACACACACACACACACACACACACACACACACACACATGCAATGATGTCATAAACTCATTTCTCATTTCTTTTTAATTTGAAGGGTCAAAATCTAGTCTATGGATTGTCATATATTATGTGTATGCTTAGCCAGTAAGTTCTAGCATAAACTGAATTTGCTTGCTATAGGTCTGCTGTTTAGTCAGTTTACTACACTACCATTTTGCTAGATTCTTTGCTATAACAGAGTTTGGGTTAGCCTCTATGCTGTCATGTGCCAATTTCACAGATTAGCTTCAGATTTCATAGAAATTGCAATAAAATATCACCGAGCTAGACAAAACTGAAGCAGCATGTGCCCATTCCCTGTGAATGAGCATGATGCCCCAGCACTATGCATAGCGTTAATGTAATTAAACTCCCATTGTGCATGTTGCTCTGACTCAGGCACTGTTTTCTTGCCTTGCTCGTGAAATACAAGAGAACAGAACAACTAGTCTGTCATTTAGGCATGAGTCATCAAGGAAGCGTCTCTTTCTCTCTCTGTCTCGCTCTCTCTTTCTCTCTCTCTCACACACACACATGCACGCACACGCACGCACACGCACGCACACTGCTTTCTCACAGACGGAAAGCCAGCAGAGCATGCAATCAATCATACATTTTAATATGCAATAGCCCAGTTTGCAGGAGGACTTGTCACGTCTCTCTATCAGGTGAGCGCTGAGAGAAACGCAGAAGCAGCACAAACGAGCCGAGAACAATCATTAACTTCTGCTGAAAAGTGCTCCTTCATTGATGAATGAAAATGAGTACCCACTGAGGCTTCTGTCAAAGATTTTATGTAAACACTTGCTATTCTAATGATAAAGCAGAGATCTACCGGATTACGATGTCCCTTTTTGGTACATCACTGACAATCTACCCAGGACTCTGTTGCAAGTTAAATATTCATTCGGAGAGCAGGATGCTTTAAAACGTCTTGCGAATCCTGTTTTGAATCTCTGTGTCCTGGGTTTTGCGTACAGCTTGCATTACTGTCACCTCACTGAATTGTATTACCGCGATTGTCTTTAAGGGATAAATAGAGTAAGGGTGTATTGGGTATCAACCTATATAACCAATACATTTTGCAGAGGCACTTATTTTCTCGTACTAATGTGCAGTAATGTCCAGGCATCACCATTTTGCTTAATGTCACACATGCTAGGCAAAGACAAAGCTCCTGGTGTCTAGGGAACCCAAACTCAGCATGTTTGCGTGCCTCCTTTCTAGAAGCAGTGACAGGGAATGGACATCAGGGCGGAAGGAAACACATATGCCGTGGCAGATTGTTGCCATGGAGGCATCATTGCCCTAAGATTAGTGGCAGTTCTCCATCAGACATGAGAGCAGTTGGCATTGCCAGCTCATAAGACCCTACAGATCAGCAATGCTGTGATTATAGCATATACAACATACAGAGAGGAGTCAGTGTGTAAATCCTAATGTATATAGTGATAAACGCTCATTTTTGGGCAGTGGTTACGACGACCATCAGAATAAATACTATGCTGATATTATAGAAGCACTGCAACAGGCGATGGTCCAGGGATCAGTACTCGGGTATAAATGTGTCAAACGCAGATAACCACGCAAATGCAAACACATTCAAATCAGCCATGAAAGCGAATATACATGAGTTCAAACAAAAGCACTCCGTTTATACTTAGAAAAGACCAGTGAAACCGTACATGGTCAGGAAATTCTCAAAAGGAGTAGCTGACGCAGAGAAAGGTATCATTATGAGTCACGCTCACTTCAAGTTGTTGCAAAAGCAGTCGAGAGGCAGCTTCAAACAGACTTGAAAAATGCTGTCCTCAAAGCTGCAGAGTCGCAGTAAACGCTCTCGGCTTGGGTCATTGATGTTTAATTGACTTGGTAACATCTGCAATCCCATTTGGATGCTTAATTGTACTCCGCCAATTTGAAAGCCACAGAGAGGAGCGTGTTTACTTGTGCTGAAGGAAATTCTGATGTGAGCCAAGCCTGTAAGCTTGTAAGGCTTTCCTGAGTTATTGAAATGGCATCTTAATGCGTCTTTCTGTACATTCTTTGCACGCAACTGTAAGCTTTTCTTGCCTCTAAACCATCACAACCGTGCACATGAGCCCATAACTATGAAACCCAGTAATTTTCCAAACATATCCAATTGCAAAAGCTGATTATTTTATTTCACAGTAGTGCAAGAAGGAAATGTAACGCTTTCACGTGCACCTTAGTGTTCAGAATAATCTCCACTCACCCATATTCTCCACCATATTTGGAGTACCTTGTGTGCTAGGAATACAGTGGAAACAGCTGGTCTGCATGCTTGATATCCTGAGGTCAGACCAGAAGAGAAAAATATATGACAGGATTTTATGCCTGTCACTCAAAAGGAGCTGGGTGGCAATTAGATTACATCCAATTGAAAATCAACAGTGCAATTGTAGACAGACAAAATTGAGGAAATCAGAACTCGTGCGAGTTTCAGCTGGATTCCTAAAACGATTTTTATATTATGTTTCCATGTTATGACTATAGATCACTGTCGGGTGCTTTATTATCATTCGTTATAAGAGATTATAATTTTGCATGCAAAATGATTTTCACCTGATTACTATGCCGTCATTAAGTGCTCTGAATTTAAATAGAAATGCAAAAGTATCCGCCTTGAAATGCACTCAGCAAGCGGCGCATAAAACCTCATAAAGCTGTACTTATTTTATACACAGCAAGCGAAATTGTTCAAATTAATGTTGATCTTTGTCGCATTAAAGCACATTGTGCTTGAACAAGTAGGATCTCACTGAATCCAAGACTCAGTGTGCTTCTATGTTAAGTTGGATAGAGCTGTCAAAATCGGATAAAATATAAGCAAAGTGTGCAATAAGACATTCTAGACGTTTATCTTGCTTGAGTAATTGGATTAATTGGAAAGTGAAATGCATAGGAAAACCATACCTTAATATTTAATTTATTATTTAGTAAATAATTATAATAATAATAATAATAATAATAATAAGATGAAGAAGAACAAGAAGAAGAAAGGTGTACTTGAAAAACAGTGTGAAACCAAATGCCTAAATCCATGACATGTTCGGTCTCTCTGGCCTTATCATTATGCCTGGAGCATGTGAACTAAGTTTATCATTTTAAAATAGTATAATACACTAGAATTTCAAGATAATTGTGGCTATTCATTGACATCCAGTAATCTCTATTCTAAAAAAATGCAACCTACTCTTTGAATCAGTGATAGCACATACAGCATATACAGTGGAGTGGCCTCTTTAGGTGCACTTTGTAGGTATACCATTACTGCCTGTAGTCCATTTTGCCTAATATAGAAAGGGACTGCCACACCATAGGACCAAGCCTGAGTGGATATTATTATTACCATTCTCAACACAGTAGTCCCACTAAAATGGACGTGATGCAGTAGTGCTGGAATAAGTATATTAGACACGGCAGCATCGTTGGGGCTTTAAACACCTCAGTGTCACTGCTGGGTAAAGAAACAATCCACCACCCAAAAATATCCAACCACCAGCAGTCCTGTGGTCGGAATCTGACACTGATAAAGGGCAGAGGATGACGTACAGAAGCCGAAGGTAGAAAACAATAAGGGAATACTCCCAGGGAATAACAAAAGGAATGTTGAGTAAGAACAGCTGAAAACACACAGCTCCCTGTTTACTTTTTTCAAAACGTGAACGTGAACCGCGAACAATGGACTGAGCATTGTGTATGTGTCAGCCTTTCTGATTGGTTATGTAAGACTAGGAGGACTAAAAGGAAAGGGCCCCTGAGGACTTTATTTGCATTTCCAGTAATCAGAGTATCCGTTCACTGAAGAATGATGTAACTGGATGCCAGTCTTCTGTAAGGCAGGCTCTGGTGGAGTGCAAACCTAAAACATCCTGTTTGTGCATTTTCCATAAGCTCCAGCTTTAAAGAAATAACAGCTTTCAGTCTATCAGTACAAACGAGGGAAGCCGTATCCTTCGGAGGCAGTTAGACTGTAGGTTAGAATCATTTCAGAATATTTCAGAAGGGAGACTTTTGACTGTGCACAGTGGATTGTCTTTCATTGCATCATCCTGTTTGGAGGACAGTGGCACAATGTCATCAAGATATGGTAAGCTGCCAAAGCTCAGAACAAAAAAGTGGGTTACGTCATTTACCTGAAAAAGAAAAACTTTCAAAAAAAAAACCTTAAAACCAGTGTAAGCACAGACCTACCAAATAAAAAGAACACGCATAGTCGCCTGTGTAAATCTGCCATTAAAGAAGGTAATGCATTTCTACAATTCCAAAAACCCCAGAACAAATAAAATCTTTAATACCAAATTGGTATAATACAATTACAAATACCCACTCGGGTTGAAGAAGTTGTGTCCTAGCACCGAGCTTGCCTCTCTACATTGCCTCATTAAATCTGTGAAATGGATAACAGCCCTAATTTTGCCAGGAACATTCTCTGAAAGGGAAGACAATGTGGTTCCTGTATGGCAGGGGCTCCTGTGCTTCGGAGACGAGCTGCTCGTTTTGCCCTTGAGTTAACATCACAGGGCGGCAGTGCCAAACCACAAAACGAAGGGCTTCTGGCAGTCTAGCAAAAGACAACTTATTTTGTTGGAGGGACTTCAGCCCTTTCAACACGCCAAGGATTCGTGTCACCGAATGCACATGAGGATGAACACACAGTTTAAATATATGCAAAAATGCGTCCGGGAATGGGCCTCTGGGATCATGAAGCAAGAAAAAGCCAAGAAAAAGTGAATGTGAAGGTTGTAAATGTTACCCCAGACACCCCAGTTGTACATTTACAACTTCCTGAACTGTTTTTCACATTTTTCTCGAACATTAATTGAGAATGTTGGGCAGTTAGAGCTTGTACTGTATTCCTCTCAATCTTCTGATACTACTACTTACTTGAAATAAACTTCATCTAAAAAACTTTCAGATGGGATTGAGCATGATTTATATTCCGCTTTTCTGTCTCAGGTTTTTTAAATTGTAGTATAATCATTATTGTGTTACACTATACTTTAAACTGTGTCTGGGTAGGATACTCTAAATGTTTATCCATTTTTCTGTGAATAAATGTACGCATAAAAGAAAAATATCCATTTTTTTTGCATACGAAAATGTTGATCTCATGAAGTGTTCTTGTTGCAGGTGTTGATAAAAATAGAAGAATATTCAGTGCACCTACTATAATCCCAATGTACCCTTTTGTCACTCTGTAGAGAACACAATTTAATTGTTCTCCCATTCAGGCCAAACAAACCAGTCTGATGTGAAATGTGCAAAATCATTTTTCCGACATGGTGCAAATGGCTCTCAGCTGCATCAGGAAGAAGTGTGTTCCAACTGGCATGCATTTAAAATTAGCACCCACTGCCTGTGGAAAAAAACCCCTCTTCAAACACTATTTAAGAACATTACTCAAAGAAGATTTCATTATACTAACAATAAATAATAATAATAATAATAATAATAACAATAACAACAACAACAACAACATTATTATTATTATTATTATTATTATTATTATTATTGTTTTTATTATTATTATCATTATCATCATCATCATCACTGGTGTATTTTAATATTGTAAGAATAAAACTGCATAAGCACATCTGGACTTGAAAATGAATTATGAGTTAATCATATACTGAATCTAGCATATCTTCCCCAAAATTCCCAAAAACTTACACTTACAGTAGCTCATGTGTGTACTGCTTATATAATTATCAGTAGTGAAAGCTGAGCTCCTGCTGAGTTAAATATCCTCCTACAGAGCTGACACTCATTATTTAAGTAGTGTGGGTCAGACTGTCATTAGTGTGAGGTTGTCTAATGTGTCTGAGACACCCCGCTTCATCCTGTCAGGTGATGTCAGAGGATATATCGCAGGTATCTTTCCCATGTATGTACCAGGGATTCCAGTTTAAAAAGGTGATATAGGTCATCAGCAGTGCAGTGTGGAGAACCAGCAGCTCAGTATGGCTCAACATGAGCTGCTTCGACCGTGACCCATTTGCAAAGAACAGAGTGTTCCCCTGTCCCGGCAGTTGCCATGGCAACGGTGAGGGGCGAGACGCAAGCTGTGGACATCGTTTATGCTGCCAAGCAGAGATGAGAGATAGAGAGAGAGAGAGAGAGAGAGAGAGAGAGAGAGAGAGAGAGAGAGAGAGCCTGCATGTGCGTGTGTGTGTGTGTGTGTGTGTGTGTGTGTGTGTGTGTGTGTGTGTGTGTGTGTGTGTGTGTACGTAAGAGCGAGTACCCAATTCAGACAACACTGAATCATAATTCTCCATTTTAGGACAAAAAAAATGCACAGATGCAACAGAGGTGAAACCGAAGAGCCGTGCACAAATGTTTCTGAGTTAGTGTGTGTGAACTTTTATTTTTAGGAAAACGGTTCACAAATAAAGGTGTTGGTGAAGTATGTCTAAAAGATTCATTCATAAAAAAACAACAAACAAAACCAAAAAACCCCAAATGCTTTCACAAAAAAAGGAGAGCCTCGTGATAATCTAAAAATTTCCATTCAGACCGTCATCTGAAGCTGCGCATATGAGTGTGTTTGGCTGGTTCAGCAATCTGCATGACAGTATAACAGTAGGAAAGGAGGACACAGAGCCAAGCACTTCCTCTGACTCATTTAGGAGGGCTGATATATCATCAGTACCCAGTGTACAAAAACAAAAACAATAACCTTTCCATCCTGGGCACAAATGCACTGCTTATATCATCCTCATTATATCATCCTTAATTTAAACGCCAAAAACTTCGGTCTGCAGACCTGTAATTGTCACAACCTTCAAAATATAATGCAGTTTCTCTTGCTTCATGTCTGCACTGGAGACGCTTGTCCTTCACTCATGCATACACCAAACCAGTGGGGGCTGGTAGTTAAAATATATAAAATACAGGAAGTACAGGTACTGTTACTGAATTGTATACTGTATCTGTGGGTTGTACGCTGTATCTGTTTTATCCGTTTCATCTGTTGGCCTGGTGTCATGTTTAGTCCTTAGTCTCTGTTTTTACCATAAGTAAAAACACCAAGACCTGGGATATTATCTCAACAAAATGAGCAGTGTCTCCCATATATAGCTGGTAAGCTAGTGAGACTAGTGAGATAAACATCACTAAAGGAGGTAGTGGCAGCTATAAACGAACGATTCATTTCCAAAGACTTCAAACGTACAGGTTTGTTTTGTCATAATTACCAATTACAAGGATAAAACCTCAAGCTATAATACTCTAGGGGAGAGGTCACTAACAGGCGGCCCGCAGTCCGCATCCGAAGCCGCCCCATATGGACCTGGACCTACAGCCAAAACAGAAGGTTATACTAGGCTACTTAAATATATATCACACTAATTAGTTCAATACTATGATCTTCCGGACCTTTGCTTCAAGAAATTTTCTCTAACTGGACCTCTTTAAATTTTAGTTGAATACCACTGCTCTAGGAGTACAGTATACAATAGATCTTTCCATGATTGGTAACTGGTTGCGAGGTTCAGCCTCTTGAGGGATCTGCCAGTCATTATCTGGAGAAGGCGTGCGTCCAGGCCGAACACGTGAAGAGTGCTCTGTCCGATAAACGGCGAGATGTTTTTCCAGTGTAAAATCCACCCATCCATACATTTATTGACTCCCAGTTAAGCCTTATGTCAGGGCTTTTAATGAAATATTAAAAGCCTGTTGTCCAGTGGGCATTAATCTTTGCTCCCATTAGAACACCGTGTACTTGAATCTGCCATTGAAGCCCAGGGCATCAATGGAGATCAGTTGTGTTAGCTGTGAGCCTCTGGGCATCAAAGGAGATTTTCACGCCGAGACTGCGCCGTCCACCAAAAACAACTGAATTAATGAACAGCACATATACTGAGTTTCACCAAGGGTGCTGAATAACATAGACACATTTCTCCATTTAATGAAGAAACATTTAATTGCTACATTTTAATGACATTTTGGAGGAGGAGGCCATGCCATGATTATGTTGTCTCAAAGCAATCGCCTGATGACCAAAAGCTCTTGCACAGAACAAAATGATCTCAAAACTGGCCTCAGTTTAATCGGGTTTTTTTGGATGCTGAACCCGTGTCACAGTTTCACATCCTACTGTGAGGCTCAGTGCAGTGACACATCTATGTACACCATAGCACTGTTCAATTCTTAAATCCTATTGGTCAGTTATTCATTTTCTGTAATATCGCAACTCTGACCGTAGTTCTGTCTGCAAGGCAAATCACAGGACTACCATAATATTAATGCACTTGTTGTAATAAGTTGCTGATTTGTAAGGACTTAAATAGCAGATGCTCCACAAAATCTGAACTAGTTAACAAATTAAAAAAAACATGTTGCGTAAGTGTCGACATGATGAAATGTATTTTTGGATGGAGTCAGTCCTTTGTTTGGGTTTTTTTTTTTTTATTATTATGTGAACATCTAAGGCCAGAGGATATAGTTTTCACATTAACAAGCTGCATGGTTATTCACTTTGAGGCGATAACAGTACCTCTGCTTTACCTCACCTCACATTACACCTATGCACTGTTGATCACTGTCCTACAACAGCACTTCCTGTCATGCCTTACTTAGACACCCTGAGTACACATGAATGCAATCACTCTATATGCTGATCTCCGATTAAGTGTCAAGATGCTGATGCCATGTTCTCTGCAGGGGCTGGACGTTTCTCAGGCTGAGAGTCTACTCTAGTCCCATCGGAATACAGATGAGCTCTAATGCAGCCGAAGGCCGTGCTGAGGCATCATGTTTGTGCAAGATTAGGGAAGTGATTATACTCTGATGGAGGGTTGACTGAATTTGTTGAGGATGATGCCATCCAACATCTGCTCTTTATGCTGGGAATACAGTTTTCTCAAGCTGAACGTGCCAGGCTATTTTGTAACTAAGGTGTGATCCAGGCCTAAGGCACAGAATGCATGCAATTTTCACATGCTCCCATCCAGTTTATGTAAGCATCTGGGTCAGAACATTTCTTCTTCTTCTTCTTCTTCTTCTTTTTTTTCAAAAGGTCCTATTGCACAGTTGGACACAAGATTTCAGAAATCAAAATAGGCTTCTTATTGTGCAAAGTTGGAGAGCAAGTTTTCATGTAAAGGCAGGAGATCTAATGTTGAGAGTGTAGATGGTTAAAGCAACATACATCAGGATGCAAGTCTCAAAATAGGAGCTAAGTAATCTGTGGCCAGCGTGCAGTCAAATTAAAATAGCTGATGATAAATGCATAGATATAAATAATACACAGTGTTAAGACAGACAGCTCTATTTAGAACTGGCTTGCCTACAAGTTCTCTATACATTTTGCAGAATGTTACTGAAGCGTACGTGCACAGATACAATAAATCCCTCCCTTTTCTCTCTCACGCTCTCGCTCTCTGTCAGAAATGCATATATCCATAGAAACATCAGAGGGTGAATCACCGCCGCACCCGTCCTTAGAGTCTCCTTGGGATGAGTCATCCCCATTAACAGTCGGCCCTCAAGGAATATCTGCGCAGCCGCAGATACATCCTGCCGCATGTGCACGGGTGTGTGCTCACACGCACACACACTAAATCTCTGGCGGGAATCCCCTTTCTGCATGCCATGCCTAGCATGCAGAGCCACAGAAGATGCCTAGAGCTGGAGAGCGATGGGCTCAGCTTTCCTGCTTGAGCAGTATGAGTCATCCAACTAAACCATCCACTCTCTCTCTCTCTCTCTCTCTCACTCTCTATCTCTCGCTCTCTCTCTGAGAGATACCTAATCACAATACAGGATCATTAGCAGAAAAATATGATTACTACCCAGCACCGGATAAGATTTCGATTTTTTGTTTCATTCTCACCAGGTGCTGGTCAAGGTCAAGGTCAGCTAGCAATTCATCCCAATCTACAACAATTTCCTTTGAATTATTATTCTATCTAATGTTTTGTGTGGCTTTCTGTATGCAGTATTGCACTTACCTGCAACTCATGGCATGCACTATAACACATTACACATACATTTTTAACCTTAACCACCAAACCCACTGCTGGTTGTGAGCACTGACACAATTCAACTCATCAGTTTTTCACACCTTCATACCTTTTCTTTTCATTCTACAGTCTTCCTTCTCATACCGACGATAAGATATATTCCATGAGCAGCATTCTGCACTGTAGATCTGGAATTTCCATCCCTGAAGCATCAAATCCCATATGAAACTGCATGAAAACTTCAAATCATATTAACTCCTGCTAGACTGGTCTTTCAACCCTCAATCACGCAGAAACCTAAAGACTTTATTTTTCATGCCAGACCTTATAAATATGCAAACAATATTAACCTTTGGTCTGTGTATTTTTTTAATAATCTCGCATCAATCTTAGATCATCCCTTTCGTATCTATTTGTTGTTCTATCATGCCAATACATTTTCCATGTCAGGTTACGGTCAGTGATTTTGTATTGGGCTTTGCACTCGAACATAAAGTTGCATATGTCGTACTATCTAGTTTTGCCTGCAGTGGAAGCGTTAGCTGCATATACATCATCTGTGTAGTCACTGCCTGTGAGGGATGGACAGATGATTTCCGGTCTGGATTTACAAAGAGCTGTCACAAATACTCGACACTGCTGACACTGAAGATCATCCGTGCTAATGCTTGCCAAAAACCTCAGCAGGGTTTAAGCCCTGTCTGGCAAGAGCATAGCATGGCACACAATATAAACTGGCGATGCTATCATGGGGTTTTTGGTCATTTTGTTTGATAATGGCTTTGTTTTTCGCTTTAATCGAGACTGATACATATATACATACGTCATCCTCCATATCTACTGCTACTCCAGTGGCATTATACTTGAATAATAGGTCCATGTTGTGAGATTTTTCATATTCCATTTGTTCATCTGTAATACTGTAATATTGGCTTTCTATACTCCAACTTTAACTAATTAATCTTGGAAAGTTGGAAAGTCAGCAATCTGTATTCATTAGGTGAATCGGTTCCATCAGCCCGGATGCTGTTCGGCGGTCCAACTGCATCCCGTGTGCAGTGACTCATGCAGCTCTGATGTTTGACAGAGTGACCCACACTTTCACACCGAGATAGACTGAGACAGAAAAGATTCACGACAATGCAGGCATGTCACCATGGCAACCCAGCTCGACAGAGCCGAGGAGTCTCCCTAACAAGGGATACAGAGTGTTCCCTCTGCAATAAAATACCAACCGTTCTGGTGATTAAGACGCTGCAGAAGGAAAGAGCTGATACTCTGACATAGCTGTTTGCCTCGTTTTGGATAAGACTAAATGTGCGCACAAGTTTCACTTCTGCTGTTTTTTTCCCTTCTAAATTATAAACAAGCAATTTTGGCATAAAAAGTCTCCGTTTTTTCAGATAACCCACATTGCTTGGGTCTTTATGAGTGCATATGCGTATATGGGTATAATTACAGACATTTTAATATTTTGGCATCTTCACTCATAAGAAAACATTTATGTAGTCACTGCCATAATAACTGGGGAAATGTTAATGTTCTTAATGTTTATATGGATTAAATATTAAAAAAAAAAATCATCCAGGACTTAAGACTATCCCAGTGTTCTCCAAAATATTTTAGTTTGCTGAGATTTTCTTTAGCACATACCTTGAAGCTTTGAAGACCACTGTGGCTCAGCGTTAATGGTCCCACAAAGAGGGAGATTGCTATCTTTGGCCATTCGGGTGACTGTGCACACAGCTTCAGTCCAGGAGAAGTCTCTTTACAGGTATTACAGTGGCATTTAATCTTTCCACTGGTAAGAACACTGTGAAAAGCAAAGGAAGAATGAAAACAGTCTTTTATTCATCAACACGAGCAACATGCAAGGCTACTGAAAAAGTACATTTTGTTGAAAGAGTGCATTAGACAACTTTTATTATTACTGCAAAGAAAACAACCAAAACCTCCAGAAAATCATTATTTCATCATTTCTTCTCTTTGAAACTCATGATATTAATAGTTTTCTCAGAAAATGCTCCCTTGCTTAGCACCCTCATTTAGCGTAGTGCAAAGGCATGGTATTAGAGTAATAAAAATATATAGTACATTCAGTCTATATTCTCTTCAGCATGTTACTGATGTGATAACATAGCTCTTTTTAGAGGTTATAGTATACAGGGATGGTTGAGGGACTATAGAAAGAATACCTTTATGATGCCTTTACTCATATGTCAATTTTCAAGTCAAATATAAAGTCAAGAGGCAGTGGAATGGTAAGCAAAGCCTGCAATACCCGGAGAATGGCAAAAACCTAATTCAGTGGTTTTCAGTAAGCGCTTTATCCAGGTCAAGGTTAATGGTAGACCTGCCACCTGTCCTGGGACTACCAAGTGAAAGGCTGCGCTCCACCATAGACGGGATCCCAGTCTACTGATTGGACCCTCACCAAAGTCCTTGGAAAATCTGTCGGCCATCTTGGAAATACTTAAATACAGTTATCTTCAGTCACACTTGACCCATATACCAGACTCAGAGTGACAAGACGATATCACAAGATTTATAATTTGAGGTTAAATAAAGTCCAATAACACACACACACACAAAATGTCTTTTCTTGCCCATTTCTTCATAACTAAAGCATGCCTTGTCCACGTATGCATCAGTGTAAGAATCTGATCGGAAAAGTCTTTTTTTTACTGAGGTGCCGGACTTCCCTAATACACCTGCCATGTTGAGACTTACACACTGCCCCATTCATACTTTAAGCTGTTGTCTGTCTTTAAATACGTATCTCTAAACACTCGCACACTCAAGCACTTATTTACACCAAGAGCTTTTTAGTCATTTCACTTACCAGTATTTTTGTGGAAATGAGAAGAAACAGTAATACCAGGAGGAAACCCATATAGACACAGGGAGAAGGTATGAAACTCCATACAGACAGTAACCAGAGCTCAGGATCGAATCCCTGGTGTATTGCGACTTTGGAGCTGTGAGACGCCAACATTATCTACTGTGCCACCCTGCTGTGATATTATTATCCATATTTCAATATGCTACATTTAATGTTGCAATCTTTTAATTCTTTTTGCAAAATAGGTGAATCACGAGTTCATTTAAAAAGCAGTGATTTATCTTACATGTATAATGATCTGATGCGTGTACGTGAACATCTTTGCATGAAATATACGCCCCTTTGTAGATATGGCAGCTGCTTCTCTATTCAAGCATGATCTTTGAGACGCCAGATCCTCGACGGTGTATTACGAGTTCTCATTATTGCGTTAATTACATATTTTAGATGTAACGTTAGATCAGGATGACCTGTTGCAGACTGTGGTAGCACCTTGGGGAACTTCTGGTCTAAATAATGTCTCATAAGAGGCAAAAGGATAGAGGGGGTAAGAGAGAGAAAACTCAAGTGATAATCAAAAGATGGCAAGTTATAAGCATTTCCTCTAGATAGACAAGACAGCATTCCCGGATTTCACATGAAAAGTCAATGACCTTGAACCATAAATACTGGCTCGTGTGGTCACACAAACAGAAGTCTAAAGAACCCTCATGACGAGGTGCATGCAGTGTCCTAAAGGCGACTATGTGCTTGGAAGTGCTTCTTCACATGAGCTATTGTGTCAACAAAACGCCCTGTCAGCCTGAGTGGCTGAGCTTTAATTTCCTGTGACCTCCTTTCAACAAGGCATAGAGTAAGAACAGAAGATTTGAGAACATTACGCAACATACTGAGCGCTGACCCAACCTGTCCATGGCATGCTTTTTAAGCCTGTGTAAAACATGTGCGTCCTGTGAGAGGGTTGTCCCACTGTTCCTCACAGAAAGTGCATTCATTGTGTTTATGTGTGATTCACTAACCTAAGGGGTAAACTCTGAGGTCTAAAAAGTGCTTTTGGTGTGTTAGTGTGAGCTGTACATACTGCTGATCGCAGCATGCGTTTTATATGAACGAGGTGCTGGAAAGATCAGACCCAAACCATGGGATATTTTTGTGTGCGGGTCTGGGAGCTGTTGTAGGAAAGCAGCTGGACAGCCTCCAGCACCTCCCTTTGTTAACCAGGCATGAAATTCCTGCGGCAGCCCAAAAAGAGACAGAGTATATGTTTGTGTGTGTGTGTGTGTGTGTGTGTGTGTGTGTGTGTGTGTGTGTGTGTGTGTGTGTGTGTGTGTGTGT
>JAQLOM010000020.1:5527045-5540642 GCA_030068315.1 Chrysichthys thysi
TGTGTGTGTGTGTGTGTGTGTGTGTGTGTGTGTGTGTGTGTGTGTGTGTGTGTGTGTGTGTGTGTGTACTGTAATTATGTGTGTGTGGATGAGAAAAGGAGAAATGTACAGAAGTAAATTCTAAGTCCAATTACATTGGAGAGTGCATGTCACCACAAGAGCAGGAAAACAAGAGGACCAGAATGATGCAATCTATGGAATGCCAAAAGACGACAAGAAGAAGGGAACAGACAGAAGAGGAGGAGGGACTGCTGGGACTTCTTAATGACTTTTGCATTCTTTGGGAATGTGCTGATGATGCCCTATTCTAATTATCTCAGTGAGCGCCTGCTTTGGTTTTGGGCACAGTGAGGAGTGGGACAACTCGGCGGAGCACAGTGTGTATTCAATCTGCTTCCTTGATTCCATTCACTCCAGAGTGAAATGATCTCTCACCTAGAATGATATCACACATCCACTTCCGATTCATCGGACAGATGAGAACACCTACGCGCTGTCTTTCAGCTGCGTTCGTCTCCGGTTGGTGTCAGTATCGTACTGATCGATCTATAGCCGAAATAAGATTTTCTGCCTGATTCATGGGTAAAAATGGGAAAACAGATGCTCCCAGGACAAATCTCCCCTCCTGAGCAGGCAACACGAGACGCGACTCGTCTGGCCAATTTGTGAACGATATCTATTTCAGGCTGCTGACAGGCAGATCCACTGCAGCAGGTTTGTCGATGCTATACTTGTGTTCCATTCACAAAGACAGTGTGACTCATGTCAAGGCAATCCATTCACTTTGGTAGACTATTCATATCTCTGCTCATTCAGACAGCGACCTTCTCACATCCTCATCAGACAATGTAAAGAAAGAAAGTAGATGGTGGAGGTCATATGATGTTTGGGTAATTACTGAGAGCCAATCACAGGCCAAAGTTAGCATCAGCGTTAGTCCCTAGAGTGTGTAAGGTAGGTTCTGGGAATGTTAAGTGTCCTATACTGTTACAGCGCTGCATGTAGCGCAAGAACGGCTCAAGGAGACAGCAGCACACGGAATGAGTCAGAGGCATGGCTGAAGTCTGTTACTTCTCAATGTCAATGAAATGAGACTAATGCACAATAAATATCAGGAAGAAAACACCGTGGGGTTTGTTTTTTCTTCAGTGAGACAAGTGCTATATATAGATGCATTGTGTTTTTCCATTTTATATCTTGCATCACTTTGAACACCATTAAATCTGGGTTGCTATGGCGCACAGTGAGATGTCAGTGTCAGTGAGATGTACTGTGTTTACCTGTAATAATGTAGTTCTGGCGGATGCAGAGTAAACTAGCGGTGAAAAACTCTGACAGACTGTGTCAGGGCTTCAGTCAAGACGTGCTACATAGCACATACAAGCTTCTTCTTAGATAGTGCACTGTACAGGAGCTAGTGCGCTCCCCTGGACCTCTTTGTCAAAGCAAATCTATAAACATGCCTTAGAATACATGTAGAAATGAAAAACACCAAGAGTTTGATATTTGAAATAAAGAGTATTTTTCCACTGCATACCTTGCGCATAACAGTGGTGACTCATTGTGGGTGAAGAGTGTAGGGTTTCTAAAAGGATAGCATTTTGAAATGGGAATAAAAAAAAAAAGAAGCAAAAACCCACTGAAGCAGAACACTGGCTTGGACAGAGGCTTGATTGGAATACTATTAAGAATGTGGTTAAATTTGAGACCAAGCAGAGAACTGTTGTTTTGCATTGCAAGTCATCATAGTCTAAGACTTGAACTGAATTCAAACCATTTTGGTCATATGAGGACAAAGTCCCCAAGTACCCTGAAATGTACCCATTCTCTGTGACTCACATTTATCGCCAATCCACAACCGCTTGTTTAGCTGCATTGTGGCATCTCATCAAAGTCTCTGCAAATATTACATATGCACAGTGCCTGGGTTTCTTTCAATTTTTCCAACTCTATATGAAGATTATGCTACTAGTTCATATTTCACCAGATCTGGCCAACTTCTGGATTTTTTTTATAGCCAGCTAAACCTTACATGCTGGAATATTTGACTCCTTCCTTAAATGTTGCATCATACTGGCCTTCAATCTATCACCTCATCTGGCATGTAGTTTTTATTAGTCCTCTGAGAAATAGCCTTGTGGAGACTCCATACTTAATCAGCCACAACTTCCGCCATCCAAAATCCTTCCTCCCTGATAGCTGGCTTATTTTATTAGCTCTGGATTCAGTCACACTTAAACACATGCTGTGACCTTAGCATAGTTTATCATGAAACAACACCTCCAGCCAAATAGTAACATAATGAATGTGAGCAGTCGGGGCTCCGTTGTTTTGAATAGGAGGACCGTTTCATTCGCTGGCTGCCTCGAAGGCGTGCAGGGTTACAGGCGTGCAGACTTGCAGACACCATGGCTGGGGTCCAGTGGTAAATGGAAAACCACAGCCTCCGGTCCACACAAGTGCAGAATGAGTCACAGGAAGGAGCCGTGCACTTGCAGAACTCATTAAGCGAAATGTAAGGCGTATGGATTTCCTATGTCAATACAAAGAGCCTGGCAGCCTCAGCAGCCCCCTGGTGAACACTGGAGTTGCACAGAGCAAAAAAAAAAAAAAAAAGGGCATGGGGACAACAAAGGAAAGCTGGAAGCTTGCATTTGATTTGCAATATCAAACATGGCCTGCATTAATTCTTTAAGAATAACTTGGATTTCTTTTCAATTCACAATTCACAGATTGCAAGTAACATGGTAATCTGGTAGGTATACATGTCATCCGTGGGAATGAAGAGTGAAGCTGAAGTCCGGAACTCCAAACACATTGAATATTTTCAAAAAGCTTCATGAACGTAAATGTACATTGACAGTTTTTTTACACAATAAAGCATTTTATATGTTGAGCTTTAGGTAAGTTGTTGTCTGTGTACTAAAATGGTCAGTACAGTGTCACTAGCTAAGTAACTAATCTGTGAGAGGAGCAACCATTAACACATGCAACCATTCATTTTCACTGAACCTGTTTAGATGTCTACCTGTATCCGGCCATTCATGCTTTTAGTACACTTCCCACACACAATCTGTGTGCAATAGCGACCTCAAGTGGAAATATTTGAGGTTTATTAAGACTTGCTCTCACTGTTATTTTTGTATGTTAGGAAACATCCCCCCCAGGGAGTTTATTATTGACATACAGGATATATAGCTATAGAAACATGACTTCACTCAAGAGGAATATCTTCCTAGTAGAACATTTTGAAGTGTTTTATTCCTCTTATACCACAGTGATTTGCCAATAATTACATTTTTATTTATTTATTATTGAATGATGGCCTGCTTTTTAACTGTTTCTTTAAAAAAAATTATGATAATGTTGAATGTCTGTGAAGCAAGTTCCTATTGTCACTTCCTTTATAGGTGCTAAATTAAGTTTCATTAAAGCATATACAGAGGCTTCAAAAACTATTGAAACCCCTTGAGTATTTGCAGACTATACTGTGTTATAGATTTGAAATCTGTCATTTAGAGAAGTATTCATATCATTTATTTAGTACTTTGCAAAAGCACCTTTGGTACTTCGAATCTTACAGCTTTGAGTCTTCTTGCGTAAGTCTATACAAGCTTTGCACACCAACATTTGGGCAATTTCTCCCCTTTTTTTTTTTTTAGCAGATCCTCTCATGCTCAATCAGACTGGATATAGAGATTCCCTTCATGTTTAGTTATCTTCATGGATCTTCTATGGAGTTCAAGTCTGGGTCACTGAAGGACTTTCAGAGGCTTGGTCCAAAGCCAATGAAGCATTATCTTGGCTGTATGTTTCAGGTTATTGTCGTGTTGACAGGTGAACCTTCTCCTCAGTCTGAGGTCATGTGCATGCTGGAGATAATTTTCTTCAATAAAATCTTTGTATATGATTGCATTCATCCTTTCCTCAATTCTGGCCAGTCTCCCCAGCCCTGCTACTGAGAAGTACCCCAACAGTATGATGCAGCCACCACTTTGCTTCACCATAGATAAAGTCTTAGCTGGTTGATAAGCAGAATTCAGCCTAAAGACACATCAGACCAGAGAATCTTTTTCCTTATGTCCTTAGAGTCCTTTAAGGGAATATTATATGCCCTACTCGCCTGGTTACTGAGTCTGACCAGAAGACCAGCTCTAAGAAGAAACCAGGTGGTGCAAAATTTCTTCTACGTCACAATGCCGAGCTCCTGGGAACATTCACAGCTTTAGTAATGCTTTTATACCCATGTCCAGATCTATTTTTAACACAATTTGATTATGGAGGTCTACAGGGAGTTACTTGGATGTCCTGGCTTGATTTTTAGTCTGACCTTATATACACAGAGGTGTGCTTGTCTAAACTATGGCAAATCAATTGCATCTACCATAAGTGGACTCTAGTTGAGCTCTAGAGACATCTCAAGATAATTAAAGCAAAGAGGATGGACCTGGGCTCAGTTCAGAGTGTCTTAGATAGGGTCTGAATGTTGACGTAAATAATATATATTTTAGTGTTTGAATTTCAATACATTTGTTAAAAAAGCAACTAAAAATATCATCATGGATGTCATTGCATGCAGTAAAGACCAACATAATTCGTTGTTATATTAAATCTACAGCATAAAACTGAACAGGTTTCTGAACCCACTGTATGTTTAAGCATATAGGCATCTTGAGCAGTAAATATATTAAATGTTAAAGTCCATTGTCCTGTCTACTAGTGTGTTCCACACGGTGGACATATTTCTTCTAACAAAACAATAAAGTGATAAAAGACACTTGGCAGAAATGTTCATTTTCTTTTTCTGTGCATATTCTTGCCCTGTTCACATGGGTTTCCCCTCTGGTTCTATGTTTCCTCCAGCCTCCCAAAAACATCCAACCTAGTAAGAGTACTGGCTAAGATGAACTGTCTATTAGCGTGACTGAGTGTGTATGAGTGTGTGAGTGATGAACTGGCATTTCCATCGAGGCTACTCCTCCCTCCTGCCCGGGCTGGACTCGAATCCACTGACCCATGATCACGGTGAAGCTTTTACCAGTGTTAAGAAATACAGTGAAACCTTGGTTTGCGAGCATAATTCGTTCCGGAGATGTGCTTGTAATCCAAAGCACTCGTATATGAAAGCGGGGTTTCCCCATAAGAAATAATGGAAACTCAGATCATCCATTCCACAACCCACAAATATATATAATAAAAATGATTAATACAAAATATAAAGTAAAAATACATAGAACAAAATAACCTGCACTTTAGCTTTGAAAAGAATCATGGCTGGTGTGAGGGAGACCAGAGAGTGTCAGAAACAGGAATATCAAAGGCTACAACAAAAACACAGAAACTGGAGTACAAACAAGAGTCAAAACATGAGCAAGGTGAACACTAGAACATGGCTTGGCGATAGCACGGGGAAATGCAAACTAATGCTTCGCAAACATAGCGTTCATGAGTCAGTCTATTTATAGTCTATATAATTAGTCCTAATGCAGGACACCTGTAGTAACCCACATGACGCGCGAGCATGGCGTGAGTCCTCCGGCATGCACCGCTATTGGGAGTGCCCATAACTGGTGTGCTGCATGCGCGTTCCACCCGGGCAGATCCATGACAGAGAGCAGGAGAGAGGAGGGGGATTATTGTGGAGGATGATTTTCACTACAACTCACAGAATCACTGCAGTCTGTCGGCTCACTGGGATCTTTTTCTTTTTGTGCGTATTTAACAAGGAAACTCTCCAACGATGGCTGCTTTTGCCTCCTTTTAGGATTTTGTGGAAATGCGACACTGCATTGTCATTAAACAAATGAGTGACACACACACACACACACACACACTAACGGTATATGCTAGAGCGGAAGCCACAGTCCTGTAGTGAGTGAGAGAGAGAAGTTGTGATCACGTGAGGCTCGGCAGACGAATCCAACTCGTATTGCAAAACCTCGCTCGGTAACCAAGTCAAAATTTATTAAACATTTTTGTTCATCTTGCGAAACACTCGCGGACCAAGTAACACGCAATCCAAGGTTCCACTGTACAGAGTTTCTGAATGATTTTCCCTCTTTAACTATGAGAAGGACGATTAGTCAACTGGGAACAATGAACACTCTTAAATCCTACAGTGTACATAAAGGCAAGTCCGTGTGTTCACAACGCTGACCAGTGCTTTTCTCTAAAACTACAATCCCCTTGGTCCTTGTCCAACATGGCGGACTGAGAGCGGGGTGCACCTTCTACAGGAAATACTTTCTCACACGGCTGTAGGTTTGTAGAGGGCTGCCATTTTACCGAGCTTACGGTAAGACATTTCCAGTAACAGCTATGTAAACTCTCCATGCAGTTCTTTGCGCACAGACTGTATTAAACAAGTCGAGCTCACTGAAATGACTTTTGTGCAGCTAGCTTCCTCTGTTTAATATGCAGACAGGCCTTGTTGTTAGCCACCCGTAGCTTAGCTAAAGCTAATAACTATTTGGCTAACTAGTTAGCCGGTGATATTTGATTAACGTTGGTTTTGTTGTTTACGGCAAAGCGTGTAGCAAGCTAGCTGCACGACATGTATTGTTGTTTTAAAGGATTTCTGTTTGCCTAAAGACGGCTTCTTTTTCACACATTCAGTAAATGAAACCAAGAAATATTAAAAAGTGGGTCTAAATTAGCAACCGCGCTAGCATGCATGGCCTGAACCTACTATATCTAACTAGCTACATGTTATGTATAACTAGCTAACCTAGGGATTAGCAGAGTTACTCATCGAAATGATATAAAATTAAATCAAGCTGTTTTCTTCAGCAAACGGGATCACTGAGTTAGCAAGACATTTCAGTGAAGGTGCCCTATGGTATTATTAACCTGGTAACGAGGCTGTAACATTAAACCCTTTCAGTAATGTATTAAAAGGTTCATGTTTGAATGATGTATTTTGTCCATTTCATTTAAGATAAAGTCTAAGGTCAGCACAGGGATGTGAAGGAGTATGGTTGTATGCGTTTACCTGTCCCTGTACTGTTTCAGGAGCGGACACCTGAGCAAAATGAAAGATCAAGTGGTTCAGTTGATATCCAGCTCCTACCATGAGCATTTACTTGAAGCAATGTGCAAGTTAAGAGTCACAGGACACCTGTGTGATATCACAGTGCAAGTGGATTTTCATGGGGAACTGGAAGAATTTATGGCCCACCAAATAGTACTTGCTGCATCTAGTGGCTACTTTAAGACGCTCCTCTTAGCAGAGGAGCGAGTGGAAAAATTATTCCTAAGTACCATTTCACCTGACGTCTTTAGCAAATTCTTACAGTATGTGTATTCTGGAAAAATGGACGTTGAGGAGAGCAGTCTAGACCGCATATTAAACATGGCAAAGCTGCTCGACTGCCAGGACCTCCTGGAAGCTTGCAGTGCCAAACTTTTGGATCAGAAATCTGAAATTACCAGTGCCAGCAAAGGCAAACTACTGAAGGAGAGGTCAAAAAAGGCTGTAAAGAGAGCACTGGATGCAAGGAAGAAATTAAAAATCACCCTGAAAACCATAAACAGTGAGAAGGGGGAAAAAATAGGGCTACAGGGCAGGAGGAGCAGCAGGTTAGCCGGCCGCAGAGTTGTTGTGGACTTTAACAAGAAGAAGCCGTACCACAAAGCGGTATTTCCACCTGAGGGTTCTGAAAAGGCATTGGCAGAGGTGGAAGAAACCGGATCGGATGTTACTACCCCACCAGTTTTACCCCAGAAGGAGGCTCTCACTGACAGTGGCTCTGAATCTCCATGCAGTTTCCACCGTGACCTGTCAGATGAAGAGTGTCAAGAAGCTGACTTCATACCGAATGCTGCCATCAAGGAAAAGGAGTGCAAACCGGTTGGCTCCAAGTATAATTGTAACATGTGTGTCCGTTCATTTCGATATGAGAAGAGCTACTTAAAGCATGTTAAGGTTAGTCATGGGATCCACACTGACACGACTTACCGCTGCAGCATCTGCAAGCAGACCTTCGCCAACCGCTGCAACCTGAAGATTCACGAGCGGCACGTGCACAACGACGAGAGGCTCTTTCTTTGTGGCATGTGTGGCAAGGCCTTCAAGCGCAAGAAGGATGTGACTAGGCACATGAGGCAGGTGCATGAGGGTGGAACCGAGCGACACTACTGTCCGACCTGCGGCAAATCTCTGAGCTCAAGAACGGCTCTCACCCTGCATGAGAGGACCCACACGGGAGACAAACCGTACAGCTGTGATGAGTGTGGAGCCCGCTTCTCCCAGAGCTCTGCCCTCAAGACACACCAGAGGTAACAAAGCTGTTTGAGATGGCTTTGAGACACCAGTTTTGTAAGGCTTGAACATCTTGTTTTGTTTTTGTTTTTTTTCAGGATCCACACTGGGGAGAAGCCTTATGCCTGTGACATGTGTGATGCCAGGTTTACCCAGAACCACATGCTGGCTTACCATAAGCGATCCCACACAGGTGCTTGCATTAATGGGTTCTGCACTGCCTTCTGAGAATACTGTCTTGGAGGCAAGTTAGTTATTCAAGTATGATGTTTGTCTTTCCAGGGGAGAAGCCCTATATGTGTGAAAACTGTGGGAAAAGCTTTGCCTCTAAAGAATACCTGAAACATCATGCAAGGATCCATTCAGGCTTGAAGCCATACAAGTGCGAAAAGTGTGGAAGAGAGTTTGCACAGCGTAACTCACTCCATCAACATATGAAAATTCACACAGGTATTCCTTTATTTTAAAGGCAACGCCCACCCCAAACAACTTCCGCTTTAGTCTTTATAATGAACATGTAATCTTCAAGAGCGTCCAAGATTTCTGTTGAAAGGCAAGTCTTTTTTTTTGTTTGTTTGTTTAAAACTCCTTTAATAAGTTGGTCTATTTTCACTTTAGTTAAGTGTCCTACATTACCCAGAAAGGTGTTTAATTACCTACTGATACCCACTAGGATTAGAGACCAATGCAGCGCAGCTTTAGTCCTTCAGTCTGTCCGTTTCTCTCACCTCCACGTCTGTACATTCTTGCCCGAGTCTAGTCTAGACTCTTGTAACTTGGTGTAGCTCTGCAACTTTGAGTTTAAGCTCTCTGATGTTGTTGGAAAAGAAAGGAAGTTCCCACTCTTTTGTTTTTAGGACCTAAAAGTGAAACCTGACCTTATGTTTAGGATTTCTAAGCACTTTTAATACTGTACTAGCAATTTACCCTGTGACGTCAAAGCAGGAGACAATCAGTATCTTGTCTTAGGACTAATTTTGCAATATAAACATATTTAAAGTGTTTCTGGGTGGAGTTTGTAGCTAATTCCAAGAAACCTTTAGCCTGTCTCAGACAATACATTAGAAAGATTTGAATGAGCCGTGCTTTCCTGATGTGCTCTGTACAGGTGAGAGGCCTTACCACTGTAAAGACTGTGACAAACAGTTCACCCAGCTCAATGCTCTTCAGAGGCATCAGAGGATCCACACAGGGGAGAAACCGTACATGTGCAGCATGTGTGGCCGGACCTTTACGGACAAATCTACTGTCCGCCGACACACTTTGGTAAGCTGATGTTGTAATACAGAAATCAGACAGAACATAAGCAGGTTTAATATTATGGCTAATGGGCTATAGTCAGTAATTGTATGGCTACCAAGTGTATGGCCTTAAAATGATTTCATATTTCCCAAAGAGAAACTATCTATGTACTAGCTTAGTACGAACAAACATTAGAGTTATAGTGCTATGATTGTTGATAAACATATTATTTTTAATACATGCTCGGTCCCCAAAATATGAAATCTTCAATTCTAGTGCATTTAAAATATAACTGAATACAAAAGTTACAGCAAATGAAAAAATTGAATGCATTAAATTAGTTTTAGTCACTTAACAGGCTGAATAATGTTATCTTTATCACTCACTCTCCCTTTTTATTTTTCACTTTCTTACTTTTCCTAGTTTGACTTGTATAGTGAATATACAATATACTTGTATAGTTTATAGGATGTATAGTCATTTATCTCCTATTTTATTTATCCCCTCACCACTTAAATAACAAAGAGAGGGAGGTGTTTAAACATAGAGGCATTAGAATGGTTCAGGGGTTTCGGTCTGACGTTGACGGTTAAATCGCAGTCGAAAGTCCAGTGGAGCTGCTGCTGATTAGGGTGGAATTTTAAATCATCTACAATAAACGACACCATGCTCTTTGGCCTGACTCAAACTGTCATGACAGGATAAAGTTTTCCTCTCACAGTAGGTTTGCAATTCTATGCATGTTTTAAAGACGAAATGGTGAAATGCAGAACGCATTTTATGATGGAGGAATGTTGCTTCCTGCTATTCCCAAAATACTAAAGCGCTTAAATATTCCTTTGTGTAATATATATATTATGAAAAAAAACCTTTTCATACCTATTATGTTAGGCTGAATGTATGTCATGATTTAGCACAAGCATGAAGCTGGAGCCAAATGTCAGCAGCCAGAATGGAGGCACCAAATCTGGTAAAACTCTTAGTAGTGATTTGTTAAGGCCGTTGGACTAACAAATCACAATGAATTCTTTATGTGAAATTGAGGCATCAAATGGGATCGGTACAGAACTTAAAGCCTGTACATATATGAAGTATTACATTGTTGGCATTACACGAAGAGACTGTATTATTCACCATTATTCTCTTCAAAGTAGGTGCCCCAAAGATAATAAGTAATTACAAGTGTATCAAAAATTGTGAAACCAGGGTGAAACAAATGCCCTGAAAACCATTTATGTATTGTTTAGAACTTTTATTTTTATATAATATATATATATATATATATATATATATATATATATATATATGCACACGCACACGCACACACGCCCGCCCAGTGGACCCTCGGCTCACGAACTTGATTCGTTCCGAGACTCTGTTCGTGACCCGAATCAGTTTTCCCATTGAAACGAATGTAAATACAATTAATGTGTTTCAGCCCTCAAAACATGTTTTTAAAGTGTATTATGCGTTTATGTGTGGCAATTAAACATAGAACAAAATTTAAATAGCCTTAATTCTAGAAAAATAAAACAAAATGAAATAAACAGATGATTTTAATGCACGTTGCGTAGTTGCTGGCGTAGGTGGACAGTGACGGAGGGATATGGTGGCGGTTCTCATGTTTTGCGGTTATTTCTTTCTTTATTTCAACTGTTATACACGTGGACTTCTTATTCTCACTACCATTTCCACTTTTCACTTTCTTGGGACCCATAATGAAGGCTTATAGAGCAAAAATGCAGAGAAACAGAACTGCAAACAACCAAGAAAACTAACCTCGCATGAGTCGACTTCTGGCGTTAAGGAATTGAGGAGGAAGATGGGCGGGGAGGAGGTTAATGTACAGCGAATGAACGCACGTCTGACCGAGACCGATTAAAGGGACATGTGCGTATTTGTTAGGTATGCAATACACAAACAGAAAATGGGAACACACTGGCGCGTACAAAGCGGAAGGGAAGAATGTCCAGGGCTGTGTTTGTTCGGCACCCAATTATGTGGTCGTGACCAGATGCAAAATTTTGGTGAATTTTTTGGTCAGGAACAGATTTGTTCGTGTTCGGAGGCATTTGTGACTAGAGGTTCCACTGTGTTTGAGTAAATTTTGCTAACATTTATGAAGGGTACCAGTAATTCTGGAGCGCACTGTGTATATTCATTAAACTGGCCAAAGGTTAATCAATCTGTTTGAAGTTGTTTGCTCATTAATTTTTTTTTTCCCTGTATGTTGTTGACTGAAGACCCATGACAAAGATACTCCTTGGAAGAATTACCTCGTTGTATTAGAGGGCAACGTAGAGGAACGTGTTAAGAAGCCAAAAGGCTCATCTGTGAAGAAGGAGAAGGCATCAGTGAATGCAGATGGACATCAGGCAGCAGAGGATCAGACTAACACTAAAACCCAGGAGCCAGTGTCTGTGACAGGGGAGCCAGTGACCATCTCTGGAGACTGGGCTGACCCTGGCACCATCACGGTGGTCAGTCATGGAACACTGGGCAATCTGACCGTTATCCAGACCGAGGTGCCACCTGGGACACAACTGCAGCCTATCGTAACTGCAGACGGAGCCAGGGTCATTTCGCTGGACAGTTCCACTGTGGGCATCCCTGTCGCCCTGCCGTTCTCCATTCCCATCTCTGTTGCACATTCCATCTCTGGCTCAGCCTCAATGACTGGCGCAGTCACGTTCAGCACAACAGCCTCTGTTTCTGATGCCATCCTGGCTCCAGCCACTTCAGCAGAACCTGCAGCTCCAGGCACAGAAGGCATTCTCTCTCCAGTCGAACTCACTTTGTCTACATCTAGTGAATGTGTAACAGCACAATCAGAGGTGGAACAGGTCGAGAAGACACGGCAGGCGGATTCACAGGAGGGAACAACTGAGCATGTACAGAACACAACAATTGCAGAGGCCATGGAGAGCTCTGCGGGAGAGTAGCTTTAAAGCGTTTTAGTGGGGTTTATCTGGACACTGTAACAATTAGGTGTTTGATGGGTCTTTTCTGTTTACTGTATGTGTAGCAGTGCCTATTGTATACAAACTTATAAAATGCTATTTCTCAGAACTCCTCCTCATCAATTAATGGGAAGACTGAGACATTTCATTGGCCTACCAGTTCGTATTCAGTAGTACTATTTATACGGCACAATAAGGAATATCAAAACCAAGCTAAAATAATTGAACTTTGTGTTGTGTGGCTTAAAGATCTTGTAGAATTTACTGGAGAAGATACTACCAGCGGGTTTTTCAATTCGCGCTCTGAGACAATATTCCTATTTTTTTTTGCATGTGGCAGTCATTCATGATGTATATATTGCACAAATACAACCCGAATTCCAGAAAAGTTTGGACATTCTTTAAAGTTGAATAAAATAAACTAAAAGACTTTCAAATCACATGAGCCGATATTTTATTCACAACAGAACATAGACGGTGACAAATGTTCGAACTGGGAAATTTTACACCGTTATCCACTAAATGGGCACATGTCAAATTTGGTGCCTGCTACAGGTCCGAAAAAGTTGGCACGGGGGCAACAAATGGCTGAAAAGCAAGAAAGTTTTAAAAGTTTCAGCTGGGAGAACATCTAGCAACTAATTAAATTAATTGATATCAGGTGTGTAACATGATTAGTTATAAAAGGGATGTCTTAGAGAGGCAGAGTCTCTCCAATCTGTGAAAGAGTGCATAAAAAGATTGTGGAATACTTTAAAAACAATGTTCTTCAAAAGGCTTTTCAAATCTCATCATCTACAGAGCATAACATCAAAAGATTCAGAGAAACTGCAGATATCTCTGTGAGTAAGGGACAAAGCCGAAGAGTTTTATTTGGATGCCCGTGGTCTTCAGGCCCTCAGACGACACTGCACCACTCATCGGCATGATTGTGTCAATGACGTTACTAAATGGGGCCAGGAATACTTCCAGAAACCACTGTTGGTAAACACAATCCTCTGTGCCATCTGCAGATGCCAACTAAAGCTCTATTATGCCAAAAGGAAGCCATATTTGAACAGCTCCAGAAGTGCCGTCGTGTCCTGTGGGCCAAGACTCATTTGAAATGGACTGTTTCAAAGTGGGAAAGTGTTCT
>JAQLOM010000020.1:5605256-5624631 GCA_030068315.1 Chrysichthys thysi
TTCACTATCCCTCCTCTGTACATGTCCAAACCATCTCAGTCTGGCCTCTCGAACTTTATCCCCAAAACATCTAACATCCTCTGTGCCTCTGATGAACTCATTTCTGATCCTATCCATTCTTGTCCTTCTTTTTCATCTCTGCCACCTCGAGCTCTTTCTCTTGACTTTTCCTCAACTCCACTGTCTCCAGGCCATACAACATTGAAGGTCTCACCACCGTCTTGTACACCTTTCCTTTCATTCTTGCTGATACACTTTTCTCCACCTGTTCCAACCTGTTTGCACACACTTCACTTCTTCTCCACACTCTCATCGCTCTGCATTGTTTAAACCCTAAGTACTTAAACTCCTCCACCTTCTTTATCTCTCCTCCCTGTAAACTCACCGTTACACTCGGGCTCCTCTCATTTACACACATGTACTGGTTTTCCTGGTTTTCCTCTGCCTAACCTTCATCCCTTCTTTCCAGAGCATACCTCCACCTCTCGAGATTGTCCTCCACCTGCTCCCTGCTCTCACTACAGATCACAGGGTCATCTGTAAACATCATAGTCCATGGAGATTCCTGTCTAACCTCATCTGTCAGCCTGTCCATCACCAGCATCATCATCATATAGCCTAGCCTAGCTTAGCCTAGCCTAGCCTAGCGAAACTGCCTACACACGCCGAGCTCCTCTGGATTTAAAGTAAACCAGCCTGCTGTTGTGCTGCTCGCTCATGTTATTCACTGAAACACGAGTACTACTCACTTTTTCGTCTCCACCCGCACGGATTTGTAGACATCTCCTCGTTTGAGAACCACGTAGTCTCCTTCCCTTATCCTGCACTCCAGCTCTCTGTCCGCCACAGAGTCCTCCGCCATTTACACACCCGACTAACCAGACAGTCACTAATGGGAGAATATTTCAAACTGAGAAGCATTCAGGGAAAACCGTTAACACCGGAAACTTAACAAGCCTCGAGCTAACACACAAGGAGTCCGTGTGCGCTGTGTACCAGAGACGCTTCTCCACGTGCACAGCTGCGTCCGGAAGCGCAGGGTGATTAATCGATCGCACTGGAACTCTGACAGGATTCAGGCGCGCGAGCTGATCCCAGATAAACTGATCCTCCTCTGAGGGAGAGAGTGAACTTTTCTTTTTTTTTCTTTTTTTTTTATGTATGATTTATTTATAGAACTTTTCATATACAAGGGAAAAGAGTGGACTTTTCTCTCATCTCACTGACTTACTCACTCACTCATCTTCTGCCGCTTAATTCTGTTCAGGGTTGTGGGGGGAAGCTGGAGCCAATCCCACCTGTCTTTGGGTGAGACACCCTGGGCAGGTCACCAGTCCACCACAGGGCCGACACACAGAGACAGACAACCATTCACACTCACATTCACACCAATTTAAAGTGTGTCAGTCAGCCTAATCCCCTCTGTGCATGTCTTTGGACTGTGGGAGGAAACCGGAGTACCTGGAGGTAACCCACACAGACATGTGGAACTTGCAAACTCCATACAGTAAGGGGACCGGGGATCGAAGGCGGGACCTAGGTGCTGTGAGGTGACAGTGCTAATCACCACACCACTGTAACGTTCCTGTTGTGCATGTTGTCATCTGTTTACTAGATTTAAATAAATAAAATAAATAAGGGGAGATAGAGAAATGATCACCTCTCTATGTGTACTTTTACAACTTCTAAAGTCATCATTTTATTAATAATTATTCATTAATAATTAATACTTTCTAAGTTTTAATAGATGCTTCATTGCCTGCTGCTGTCCATGGGCGGCGATGCATCAATGTGGCCACCATCTTGAGTGGGTAGCCACTTCAACCCAAGTGCCTTAATTGTAACCCGTGCTGGCAAAATGAGTCAGAATCCGCATAGGCTAATTATGAGCTAAGAGGCAAAAGATGGTTTCAGTCAAAATGAGATTTTCTCAAAGGTCCATAAAGCCCTCATTTATTGATCCCCATGATAAAACAGCAAGAAAACATCCCAAACTACATTTATTTTAAGATTTTGTTCATTATGTTCATTCGAATGTCTTCATTAATTAGTCCTTTGTCTTAATATTCCATGATAAATCCATGTTTTTCACCACAGACTTGCGGCGAGATGGGGGAATCCCCCTACCCATGTTTGGGATCGTTGTGAAGCGTAGTTCCTCTACTTTCTGATAATACACATGGAATTCCCGATGATGCTTTTATGAACCGATGGAAAGAGAGTTTCCAAACCCCATTGGATGTGGTCGACCTCAGTTGGATGTAACTTGATCATTTTTTTGTTCGATTTCAACAAACCACGCCTCATTTTGAAGGTCTTTTGATGGACAATGTGGAAGTAACAATAATTTACTTTTGAAAATTTCCTCATTCCGACTCATTTTACCAGAACGGGTCACAGTTTCTATTGAGGAAGGAAGTGTATGTGCAATTAAAATATTCATAACTCACTGGATTTTCAACTGATATTCATGCAGTTTGGTTTGGTTACAAACGTCAGACATGTAGTTATGATACTGGATGCTTTCATAGATTAAAAAGGAATACTATATGTGTACAATATACACAATACATAATACTGACTAGTATAGCACGTTAATAAATGTATCGATAAATATGCTAATAAAGAAACAGCTTGATCATTGATATAGTATTAACATGTATGTCAAATGTAAAAAATGTGAGGTCCAAAGCATCTGATTTCTGAAGGAATGCCCTAAACGCTGTAACCAACAATCAATGAATATTGTATACAAATGGCAGTATTCGTAGCATCAGCAACCATACGGGACTCATGGTCGTAGCAGCTGCGTTTCTACATGAGAAAAATATTTAAGACATTCAAAATATTAAGAAGGTATGAATGTAAATAACAGTTCTGTGGCCCCTTGGTAATGCCTCGGCCAACAGCAGTTTTGTAAGACTACAACCTGAAAGTTTTTGCTATTATCCAGTTAATAATTACAACCACATTCATAATGACACATGACACATAATGATGGTCGCTTAGACAGAGATAATGTTGCCATAAAATTGGCATGAAGAAAAGCATGAATGTAACGTTAGATGAAAATCTCAATTTTGGTTTTTATGATTTATAAATTCTCAGCTTTAATACCTGTCTCTATCACTAACCTAACCTAGCCTAGTCTAATCTAGCCACTAGATATGTTAGCATTCCACTGGCGGCCAAATAACTTAGTTACAGCCACACAGTGTTATAAATGGCCAAACAATTTTCAATATTGCACCAATTATTACAACCATAGGCTTCACAAAGCATGGGCATCCTTCTGTATTCTGTAGGAAGTGGTATTCGGAGTAAGAAGACCCATCCAACATGGCAGCGACACTGACCTACGTTCTGGTACGAGGCGTCTAAGTTTTTACGTCTATGCTTACAACACCCTAGCAGAATTTTAAGCCTGATAGCATTATTAATTCTTTACCCAGTGACCCAGTATCAGGATGTATTTATTGATAGAGATGTCAAAGCACTTCTGTAAGTCATCTGCCAAATGTCATAAATATAAATATAAATGTAGATTATGAGAGGTTAACATGGCTCCACTGACTCTCATAGTGTGTCTTTGAAGCCTACATGTGGTTGAATTGAAAGCTGCTATCTTCAGTTCAGGGGAAAATTGGAGCCACACTCCGCGCACTTGGAGCCACTTAGACACTACCAGTCAGATACATTGAGCCTATTTGGATTTATTAGTTTATCAGTGGGTTGTTGGTCATAAGTTTTTTTCATGTCTCCTCAATAAAAAAAAAATCTCACATCCAGACAGTAATAAAATAACCAAACTAGGAGTGAGTTTTTAGTAGGTTTCTATATTCTATGAACCCAGTTGCGTATTGTGGACATTTAATCCTGCTCACATTCACAAAATGGTGTCCAAGCAGTCAGAGAAACACTGGAGTAGAGAAGAGACACTGGCTGTAATTTCAAAAAATTTGGGGTGAACCGAAATTCAATAAAACAATAATCATAAAGTATACAAGAATCATCCAGTTTTAGTTTTAAAACTCAGCAAGTGTTTAATATCTGGACAATACTAAAATGATCAGGCAACCACTGGGTTTAGCGATAAATAGTACGTAATTTGGCCTACACTGTACCTTTCTTAGAGGAGGCCTGAGAAAAGCATTGACTTGGCCAATCTGGACAAAAATAAATACCTTTTCCTGGATAGAGTTAAAGACTGTACATATGAGTGGACATCATGGCATCATTTACTCCCACTGCGAAGTCTTGAAGCCCTTCTTTTTTTGTCAAAATTGGAGTCGCCATCTTGCAGAAACAGGAGTCAGAGTCTGCACAGTAGAGACTTCTGAGCCAGTTGTCTCTCGCACGTTGATGACATGGTACATGAGTTCATATGCTTTCTGATACCGGAAGTGCAACTTAAGATGATGCATCGACTAACTCAAAGTGTAGAATGTCTAAGAGTTCTGTAGCAATATTATTTTTCTTTACTTATGGTGACCACTCTTTTTCCTGGACAGGTCTTCTTTTTGAACCCTTAAAAATGTGTACATTTGTACATATAAATTGCTGAATTGTCTGAGATTAGTCTTTTGCTTTCTATATTTGTCATTCATTTTGCTGTTGTCTATCTTCCCCATACCACCATCTTGCCCCTTGTGTGCTCTTTTTCAAGGATCAAAAAATGCTCACTCTACTTTACTGGAACCAAGAGACTTAAATCTGTCCAGCATGATAATGCCCCTGTGAACAAAGCGAGCTCCATGAAGAAATGTGGTTTGCCGAGGCTGGAGTGGAAGAATGTGAGTGGCCAGCAAAGAAACCCTGACCTCAACCCCAGTGAACACCTTTGGACTAAACTGGAATGCCACATTTGTTCCAGGCCTTCTTGTCAGACATCAATACCCAACATCTTATGCTCTTGTGGCTGAATGAGCACAAATCCCCATACCTACACTAAAATGTTAAAGAAAGCTATTATAGCAGCAAACAGGGGATTACTCAATATTCATATTCAAGGTTTTCACTCAGGTGTCCACATACATTTGGTCATATATTGTATATTGTGTGGATAAATGGCTGTTTATGTATTATATTGAAAAAAAAAATCTTTTTATACTTTTATAAAGTTTTCTTACATAATACAAGGAGATTACAAGTTTCTTTTGGCAAAATATTTCTTAAAGTTATGTGAGGTGTAACAGTTAGCTGTGCTTACCTCACAGCTCCAAGGGCTTAGGTTTGAGCCTGAGCTGGTATTAGTGTGTGTGTGGAGTGTTGCATGTTTTTTCCATGTGTGGGTTTCCTTCAGGTTCTTCTATTTGCTCCCACCTCTCAAAAACATGCTAGTACATGGAATGGCTAATCTAGATTGCATCTAAGTGTGAATGAGTGTGTGAATAGTGTGCATGGTGTCCTGTGATGGACAGGCTAGGGTGTAATTGCACCTTATGTCCAGTTTTCCCAGATAGGCTCCTGATCCATCACAACTCTGAACAGGATAAAGCGGTTACTGAAGATGAATGAATATACTGTACGTGGGAAGTTTTACACCAGGATATTGCTTTGGCCTAATTAAATGTCCAAGCTTATTGGCACAATATGTTACAGAACTTCCATACAGAGCTTTACAAATATCAACATGACCAAAACTCTTGTAGACATAAACAGAACACATTTTTATTTACACATGGAAGGCATCATATCTATTTGACTAACATTATACATGTTACAATGTTGATCTTCAGGGTTTTAGGCTACCTTTTTAAACAAAAATTTTTTTTAATTCACTTCCATTTCATCATATCGTTGCATACTTTTTTGGTAGCATGTTTTATTTCTTGTGAACATACAGAACAAAGATATGAAAGGTACAATCCCCATAAAAATAATAATAAAATCAAATTGAGAATGACATCACGACGATGAAGCATCCACTATACTATTTCACCTCTATGTAAAACTGAAGCTGTCAGTAACATGTGACATGTAATTAATAAGAGATCAGTTATTAATTAATAAGAGATCAGTGGTCTTGTGCTATATAGGATTTGGGAAAAACCCCAGTGTGAAGGTGGGTAAGTCTGCCTACCTTTTATAAATGTAAATAAACAATGAACAAAACTGCCACATTGAATACATTTAAGCTCTTGTCCAGATGAGATCTCCGAGCTGATCTGAAATTTTTAGTGGTTTTCAGGATCATTCTTGGCCTCCTGTAAGTTTGTGGAATAGGTCTTCATCTAGTGTTTCGTTTTGATCTTTGGCTCGTGTCGAGAGGAAAATGTAGCCTCCAATGTATTCATGAACCACTCTGCAGTCATAGCCCTGACAGGTGAAAGCTACTGTAACACCCTGGTCAAAATCAATAGTCACCTGAAACAGAAACCTCCAGTTAGACAACCTATTCACATAACCGAAAAATATAGATAAAATACTTTCAAACTCTCATCAGCCTTTAGTCACATTTATTATTTTATTTATTTATTTATTTTAATTCAATGCAGCTAATGATTTGTGTTCAGTTTAGCTAAGAAAACTGAGCAGATCAAGACTGGAAAAAGACCAAGTAAGTAGGTTTTTGGGATCTCCTCAGATTCCTGACAGGAGTGGAACCAGATGTAGTCTTCTGCTGTTGTAGCACATCCGCCTCAAGGTTTGGCATGTTGTCTGCTTTTTTACTGTAGCCTTCCTGTCAGCTTGAACAAGTCTACCCATTATCTTCTGACCTCTCTCATCAACAAGGCATTTCTGCCTGCAAAACTGTAGTTCACTGTATTTTTGTGCGCCATTCTGTCTAAACTCTAGAGAATGATGTGTGAAAATGCCAGGAGATCAGTGATTTCTAAAATACTCAAACCAGCCTGTCTAGCACTAACAACCATGCCATGGTCAAAGTCATTGAGGTCACATTTAGCACATTTGCCCCGTCCCCCATGATGTTCGATGTGAACATTAAGTAAAGCTCTTGACCTATATCTGCAGTAATTCTATGCTTCTGTACAATTGGCCAATTGGATAAATGCTATAATCAGCATTTATTCCTATTAGCATGACTTTTTTTTTTACAAAAGTATACCAATGTAGGTTTTATGATCAAAGCTTTTGTTACAGAGATGCCCTGTGCTGTTCTCCTCACCTGTTTGATCTCCCAGTTCACATTCCACTGTTTCATATTGGCGAATCTCAACGTGGTCACTGGCTGGCGTGTGGCCATGTCAATTCGGATCAGCCGGTTATACGAGATACCCAGTATCTCATCCTTCTTACTTCCTTTGAATCTATGTGTATGCAGAAAGCAGAGTGATACATTTTAATACAGGGAAAAACATACAGCCAAATGGATGATGGACAAACTTCACATACGATCTCTTGGTAAATGAGGTAGCACGTGTTTTAAGAAAAAAATCATTTCTTAAATGTTAGGTTTGTTGTAAAAGATTGATCCAAAAATTGGAGTTAACAGACCAATTGTGGAAATTTGGTAATTTTTTTTTATTTTTTACTGAATTTAAGTATAATAGCCATACCGGACTATGTAGTACTTGATGCCAAACTCTGGTAAAGACTGCCATGCTTGAATGAAACGCATTTTAGCCTCCGTGAGTGAAAGCTGGGAAATGTTCTGATGTGCCTCCAGAATCCGTGTGGTCAGCTAAAAGACAACAAATGTACAAAAATATCAGCATATCAGCAAAGCCGGCCATTGTAATAAAACAGATGACATTTGCACACGATAAATTATACGGACTAGAAATTAAGTTAGATTCCTCAGTTTAACTGTGTACGATACAGTTTTGTACCTAGGGTCACTATTACTTACACTGGATCTGATCTCATTGAGACTTATCATACCATAGGCGTGTTTTATTGCATTATATAAAAACTGACCTGATTTACAGCCTTATATAAAAACTGAATATAATAACTAATTAAAAGCATAATTTGCCACAGTCTTCTCTGAAATTATATAAAATAATAAAATGTACTCCCTGTCTCAAAGCTGTCATAAGATTTTCATATTATTTGGATTTTTGATAATCATAGGTACACTTTTAGAAAAAAAAGTTTGAAATATTCTACTACAGAACATATTTAGAAAGCTAAGAACTATACGCAGAACCTGTTCATGAGTGTATTTAAAATCTCATTGCATAAATCTGATTTGGTGTTGTTGCATTTCATGATAGCAACCATGGGTTAAATCCTTCTTTACTTGTTTGGCCTTGTATTTTTTAGAGTATCGCGGTGAGACAAAACATTCTGCATTCATGTCCATGGAGTCCACGTCAGGAGCTGCATGGCCAGGCGGGGGCGCTAAACTCTTCATCTGCAGGAAGGACTGGATGTTCTTCACCTCAGTGCGGTATGAGCTGTATGCCATCGTCTTGCCTTTAGAGGCCAGGATGCAGGCAGCTTTCCACTTGGCATACTGTGTCTCCTTTAACACAGTTAAATTAATACGTTAAGAAAAGCAGAGGAAAGAGACTTAAAAATTTGTGAAATGTTTAAATTGCTGTGTATAGTGAAAAAACAGCAATTGTTTATATGCATAAAATGGCGCTATTGTAGAGTAAAACCTGAACCAACTTACATTGTCACAGCGGATATACACCTCATTCATTCCGTCTGCAACAGGCAGCAAAAGTTTGATGCCAAACTTCTTTTCTGTCACGTTAACATCAGGAACAACTTCACAGCCTTCGTAATTAATTGGGGGTCAGACAAACGCAGATTAATAAATTAACTGCAGAGGAAATCGTTAAAGATTTTAAAAAGAGACAATCCTTAAAGACAGACAACTTTCTACGACGCTGTTACCTCGCAGATGTAGCTGTTCAATCGGCTCCCCGTTTGCTGACTCTTTGTTTTTGTAATAGGAAATGCTGGTGTCCCTAAACACAAACCAGTACTCTTTGAAAGTCCGTAGTAGTCGTTTGGGCCTAGAAAAGCACAATGAGTCATGAGTGTGTACAGAGGTCTCGCGAGAGCAATGAGATTTTCAAAACAGGGATGATTAGACTCCAATAACCATCAACACAGCCATAAGTTGGTCTTGAATAACGTCTGCTCACCTAAATAATTTCAGATGGTCTTCTAACTTGGGAATATCTGTGATGTCTTCCTAAAGACATAAGGAATTTACAATACAATTAAATATTGGACTTCTAAAACAGTATTGCATAATAAGATGAAAATGTGCCACTGAAACACGAGCTGTGTTTACAAATCCTTGTGCACACCAGAATCTTGTCTGTGCTCCGTCCTTCAAGTGTTGTTTCTAAATGAGAGAGGGCTGCTTCCACTTCATCAATCTCAGGCTCATCAGACAGGTCCAGAGGTTTAGTCGATATCGTCAGTTTGCATATGTGATACTGAAAGAAGTGCAAATATTTCAAATGCAATAAGTTTATATGTTAATTACATATACCTATGCCACAGTGCTGTTGTATTCTGGCAGAAAACGCTGATTAATTTTTTATAGCAGCACAGATCTGACAGTAGTTCCAGCTGCAAGTTAAAATCAAGGGTTTATATTGATGCATATTCTAATGCTTTGTGATTTCTATAATAATTGTGTGATAATTAATATGGTGATTTTATCTGTAAGGGGCTACAGTATGATCTCTGGTCATGAACGCCTCTGAAGACAAACAGTTCGGTTCCACCAATCCACCAAAATTTTGCATCTGGTCACAACCACATACGGTAATCTGGTGCTGAACAGACACAGCCCCGGCCATTTTCCCATTCTGTTTGCGTATTACACAATTGCGCATTGCGCAACTAACAAAGATGCACGTGTCCCTTTAATCGGTCAGACGTGCTTTCACTGGGTGTACAGTAACCTCCTCCCCGCCCATCTTCCTCCTCACTTCCTTAACGCCAGAAGTCGACTCATGCAAGGTTAGTTTTCTTGGTTGTTCAAACTTTTTTTTTTTCTGTGCTTAAAATTCATTTTAAAAAATGTTGACAGCATTTTTTCGTTGTGTTTCTCTGCATTTTTGCCCTATAAGCCTTCATTATGGGTCCCAAGAAAGTGGAAATGATAGTGAGAGTAAGAAGCCATATCCCTCTGCAGCACTTCACACATGCTCAGTTCCGGTCTAGCACTTGTGGTGTGAATGTGTTCAACACATTTTTTTCATTTTTCCAAAGTGGAAACGGTAGTGAGAGTAAGAAGCCCAAGAGTACAACAGTTGACATACAGATAAAATAATCACAAAACATGAGAACTGCCATCATATCCCTCTGGCCCCATCCACCTACGCCAGCAACTACATATCCACCGTGAAGGTAACGTGCATTAAAATCATCTATTTATTTCATTTAGGTTTATTTTTCTATAATTAAGGATATTTTAATTTTATTCTATGTTTTATTGCTACACATAAACCCATAATACACTTTAAAAACATGTTTTTGAGGGCTGAAACACATTAATTGTATTTACATTCATTTCAATGGGAAAAACTGACTCGGGTCGCGAACAAATCGGTTCACCAGCAGAGTCATGGAACGGATCAAATTCGTGACCAGAGGTTCCACTGTATTTAATTAGCACTTTTAGAAAGAGTCTCCAGTGTGAGTGCTTTCTAGTAGTCAGTTTTAAAGTCGTACTCTTATGTTTTCTGACATGAAACATCTACACGACCGAGTGCTTTGCAGTTTCCGGCATCTCAGTAACAAGACAAGCTGATTTTTTTTTGTCTTAATAACTTCAAGAATAAGAAAACAAGAGAGGCTTGTTACAAAATGACTTATGGCTGCTATAATGTATTGATATCAGAAACTGACTTTCACAACAAGTATAACCATATTGTTATATTGTTCTGCAATTAATAAATAATTATTGCTGTAGTGTAAGAGGTATAAAACTCTTTGTTACATTCCAGTATTGTAAAATAATCTATTTCGGGATGGTCATGGTCTTGTATTACTTGACACCATCAATTGAATGATTAAATTTGTTTACTGGCTCAGTTATGGTCAGAAACAAACTAGAAAAAAATTAAGAGCAATTATTTACATGTTAAAAAAAGCTTAATACAGTTCTTAGAAATGTTAACAATCTATAGGTCATTTCTTAATGATTTTCAGATTTCAGGAAGGCAATAGTTTGGGAAACCATATATGAATGTCATATTTCTTCTATATTATATCTGTGTCTTCTTGCTAAGCCAGTCTTTACACTCCCGCTGTATGTGGCTTGAGGGAATCCTTCTCACCGCACTCTGCTCATTTTCTTTGTTCCGACACGCTTCCTCACATTCCACACATAAAGCTTGTCTACTCAGCATTGTGAAAAAACTATGCCTACAGCCACAGAAAGGCTTTTATGTCTTGTCTCATTCCAACCTTTATAGCAAAAAAAAAAAAAAAGATTCAGTGCAATACAGGATTGGTTCAATTACACACTGCATGCATGGCACAGGATTTGAACCACATTTTCATACAGGTCACATGTAATCCACATAAATCTCTGTTGCCACATTAAATATCAGTTTTTGTTATGAATGAAGCATTGTGTTCATAGTCATTGTGTTTATAGTCATTTTCAGAGATACGTTAGGACCTAGAAATATGTGTCAGACTAGGAGTGTGTAAGACTAGTCACCTGCAGAGAGGCAAACATCAGCATCTCCTCTTCAGTGCACTCAATCTCCTCCAGCAGAATGGCCCAGCGTGCCTGTTCATACAGCTGTGTAATCCTTACTGCATCATACTGGGGCAAAGGATATACACAATGGCTTCACTAACACTAGTTACATTGCCCTTGGACTTCAATGAAAAGTGGGTTTCAAGTAAACAGGTTTTCAGTGTCACTTTCCAACTAATAAATATGTGCTAAAAAATGTCGGTGGTAACCTCAAACAAGCTATAGACTGGCTCACAGAATTTGAAAAACTGGAACAATGGAGTAGTCCTTAAATGAAGGCAAGCAAAACAGTTCTGAATAAATGTGAAGTGGATTCTTACCTTTGGATTAAGGTCAAAGAAACAGTGATACTTGAAGCGCAGTAAGAGTCTGTCATTGTCTTGGATGCCCTGCTCCATAAGAGAGCTTGAGGAATCCAGCCACCTGTCAAAACACCCAGTTGGTTAGACAAATGCATTTTTCAATACTAAAACTAACACGATGATTACATTATTCTTATAATTTAAAAACAAAACAATTATCATGAAAAAAATATCAGTGTGTCGCATAGTCTAGTTAGTCTAGCCTAGTATTTTTGCTAGTCTTTTTTTTGTTAGTGTTACCATGATTGACCACTCTGTAACTTCCTGATCTAAAATCTCTTCTAATCTTAATCCCTCTGTGAGGCTTGCAAAGAACATTACTGTAACTGCATGCTCACAAAATACCAATAAACAGAAATAGTATATATGTAATGCCAAAACCTTACAGCAAGGCTGTATAGGAGGCGAATTCGCCGCAGAGAACGAGTGGGTAATATATGAATGCATACACCTGTGTGTGATTAACGTTGGTTTATTTACACGCTGTGTGTCTTACAGTAAGCTGCTGAAAACATGAGAGCAGAGCAAGAGAATCTCTCCAACAGCATCCTGCTGTGTCTATGTGAAAAGAGCGCATTACCATGAACTGTTTGTTTTCTTTTTTCATTTTATGAGAATGTTTGTGCTGAAAAATTCTAAGGTTTCAGGCATAAACATAACCCTTCACTCTCTAACACCAGGCTCCCATGTCCTCATTTTCTTCACACCCACTGATATTATTGAGAGTTGTTGTTTATCTGATCACTGCCTCTACAATAATACTAACAGGCCACGGGATGTTTAATGGGATTTTACGTTGGCATTAAGATAATGGTAATGCATTTTTCACGCTAGCTTGATATGTACATGAAATGGTCATTAAAAATGCAAACAAGACCAGCGCTAGACATCTATGTAACATATTTCTTATTTTTATGTTACGATCTAACAATAAGATTTACTTGTTATAAGTAAATATTCACATTAAGGTTTATGTTGGTGCAATGCCAGCTGTATTTTGTTCATAAGGTGTTCACTGATGAAGTGATTTCCTTTCAAGTATGAGTAACAATAAGTTATTGACAGTAAGTTATTGACAATAACCAGTTATTGCAATAACCAGTATTTGTCTAATAACAAGTTATTGACAATAACCAATGGTTAAGCTGCTATAACTGGTGAAGTGCCATGCCTACCAGCATATTAATCATATCACTTTGATTTTTTTTTTGTCGCAGCATCTACAGTACCACTTCCTGTATCACTGTATCTGGTTGTTTTTGGCTAACTCTTACCCTGAATTGATGGCAGCTTTGTCCTCCATACTGAGAGGCTGATACATCTTGACCAGCTCATCTGGAGGCAAATTAGGCTGGCTAGAACTGAGAGGGTTTTCTCCAAACCACAGGCTTGTGGAATTCATCGGAGTCCCATTATCGGGGTCATAGGTTGCAGTCATGGTTTTACTGTAGTGGCCAGTTCCGACTGCAAAAAATAAAATGAGTTACTAACATAACTTTCAGCATTTATCACCATACTAAAAACGAGTGCAGCATATTTATGGTATTTCACTGCCTTGTGTATGTCAGATATGCATTTTGCAGCCATAGGCATCAGATGGATTGCAAAATAAAGAAAAAAAGGTAGTACAAAACCTAGTTGTTGAAATTCTCACCCTGCCCCAGATGTCTTTGAGAATCATAATTAATAAACCAGCCTGGAGTAATAAACTGAGAACTTATTTGATATACTTGTCTGGCTCTGTACCAAATGCCATTTTAGAACATGATATTAAATTGCAAAATATAAGCTTTCATTTAAAATGTTGACATATTCACTGGGTTATCTATATAAAACTCGAAGCCCAGAGGACGTTTCAAAAGCTAATCAAAGGTCTAAAGTCACATGTGCCTCTGGAGCCTGTTGCTATATTTCCTCCACTGTAATTAGGACCAACAAACTGTTAATGTTAGTAAAGTTACTGAATACTGAAAGAAATTAATCCAAGAAGCTCTCCATGACTGACAGACAACATCAAGATGAATGCTGCAAAAAATGGTCTGGATTTATAAACCACATCATCTTAGCACTGACATGTATGATGAAATTAAAGAAACTGCCTCCTTGTTTATCAAGGGATGAATTTCCAATTCTTCAGAAAAGCATGAACAAAAAACTAAAAACGTTTTGCACAGCACACCACATTGTCAGTCACCTGACCTAAAATGCAGCGCATCTCATTAATTGAAATGAAGAACAAACAGTCCACCAAAACAAGAAGCTGCATTACAAGCCTGGCCGCACATCACTGAGGAGGACATCTTGTGGTGTTTGTATTTAAAGTTTACAAGCATAAATTGTGTGCATTTATTTTTATTTTATGTATTCCCCCTTATTGCTGGACCTCTAAAATCAGGTGGTATATACAAGGGCCTGGTGAGTATGTACAGCAATTGTTGTGATTCTATAATAGGTCATTAATGAAAGCTTGTCAAAGCAATGTTACCTGTCCCACCAATAACATCCATGTCTATGATGTCATCATCTATCTCCTTAGCCTTGTCTTTTTTCTTCTTCTTTTTTGGATCATCCGGTGGTTTCAGGAGGGACAACTCTTCAGATCTTCTTATGTCTAAGATGAATGCATATGTCCACATTAATCACCAAGAAATCTTATGATATTATATCATTATATCATTATACTTCTACACTTACTGAGTGCTCTACAGATTTCTGCTACAGCTTTGAAGACCACGGCTGAGAAGCTGACAGTCAGCCTAACAGTCTTCATATTGGGTAGCTGCAGACACAGAGCTTTGTGTTGGGGGGTGAAGCGGAGGTCAGCGTCTGCCTGCACACCATATTTATCCAGTGTCCAATGGGTTTTTAGTAGCCAGCAGTTCCTCTGTTCCCACCACAGACCATGATCTGACCAGTCCTGCGGAGCCTCTGTCACAAAACAGCACGGTAGCCTCTTACTTCCTAGCTTAATATTCTTCATCTTATAGTCTAAATTCCACAACATGTCATGTGTTTGCAAGGGGATCGTTTTTGTTCCATTTAAACACCGGCACCTGGATACCACATACATAGCCATTTAATGCTTGGATAGATGAATCAATCTTGAGTGGTTACAGTATTACACAATTCTTGAATACACAGACAGAAAATCAGCACTCTGGGATGAAATGGTGGGCTGCAAACAGGAAATTACAAGATGTGTCAAGGTGATGACTTTTAATGATGTCATTAAATCATATGATCCTGACCAGTGACTCAGAAGTGTCATCCACTCGAGTAGATGAGTCAGTCACAGTGATCACCTTTCCTGAAGGATGTACCAATTGATACAGAAGAGTCGATTTTGACTGGAACAACATTCCATGCTATTAAAATTCAACTTACAGTCAAATAATAACTATTATTTATTTTTAAAGAATTAATTCAAACTTAAGAAAAACTTGACCTGAACATTAGTACTAACGCTCTAATGATAATTCACTAATAAATTCACTAACAACTAAGATGTGTACACTGATCAAGAAAATTACTCAAATAAGAGTAAACAAGTCATTTTGAAAACATGTCTACAATCGAAAAACGGATAAAATAAATTTCTATATCTGAGGAATGGATTTTTGAACAATTTATTACAATGTTACAAACAAAATCAACTAACTAAGCAAGCTACTCTGAAGAGAACACTATGATTAGCAAAAGTATGTAGAAGAACGTACTGTTAGCTGGCTTTCAGTTTCAGTTACCTGCTAGGTTTCTGAGTTAGGTATGCTAGCTTTGTAGTAGATATCTGGCAGAACTGCATGTCACACATTATGCTTAGCAATATTTATATATTAAGAGAACATGCAATTGCTCCGAAACATTTAATTGACAACTTAATTTGAAAACAGAGATTTTATACTATAAAACATCAAGATCTGGCTAGCTATTCTAGCTCACTCCGCTAGCTACAGTAATGGCTCATATGTACAGGTTGGATGTTGGCTGTGAAATGCTGATATCTCAACAGATTTTGCTCACATAATTAGCAGATCTCTATCACACTGTTTCTCTGAAGCGTTTAAAATTGCAGATAAATGATAAATTTGGCTGGGGATGCTCATCTGTCTCCACTGTCTCACACATTGCTATTGCTGACAAAGGCAATTGGTGCCTGAAGTTCAAACTGTGAGCAATAAAAGTTTATGTCAAAATTGAATTATGTAAAACTTCCATTTAAAACCTCCATTCCTATTTAAAATTGTCTTTTAACTGGCTTACAGTCTTTTAGGGTTATTATTTTTTACTGTGTAATGATAATCAAAAATAAATGTAGCAAAGTTGAATATTTTATTTAAAAAAAAAAAAGCAAAAATAAGGATCATTACAGTGCCCCATCCAGTCAAGTACTCATGTACTTCACTCAGGTTCTGTAGTTACTTTCCACCACTAGACTGTACTAACTTATCACATAGGCTTTAAACATCTGTTGAAATAACCCGTAGGTTTATTCTCTCAGATTGGCTGGTGTGGCGAACTTCAGACCTTACGTCTGCAAATAACACCATGATGGCAGGGTAATGGCAGGAAGCCAGGGGCAATGGAAAGGAATGCAAGGCAAACATGGACGCACCCAAAGGTTCAAATAAGGTAGTACTGCTTTAGATACTACTCTAACTGTGTACATATTAGTTGTACATTATATATGAAAACTAATGCCAATACTGTGCAAATAACAATTATTTTATTTCCTTCTGTTCTTGCTGTGAAGGAGCAGCCCTGATTTAAACCGAACCATTTAGTAAACAATAAGGCACTCACTGATCTTCTCCACGAGTCTGAGCATTAGTCCTCCAATGTGAAGGTCTCCACTGACCCGAATTTTAAACTTCATAGTCTCATCTCCTTCCCGCTGGTCCACTTGGACTGACAGCTCCCATGTGTTTTTTAAATTCTCAACAGCAGTGACCATGGCTTCACCTGCAGAAATAGAATAAAAAGACATCTTGCTTGTTGCTGTCTTTCTTAGAATGCAAAATGCATTTTTGCCAATTTATTGGGTTCATCCATCTAAATGTGTATTGCGCAGATATACAAATGACTGTGGCCCATATATGGTCTGCTATGCACAATATGTCAGACACTATCTACTATATACACCAATCGAAAATGACCACATTAGTACCACAACTGAACACACTTTATTGGCTGTTGGGCAATTCTCTGCATGCACTGACACAGATATGGTCGTGTCTTGTTAGTATCCGTTGAGCTGCTACGAGTGTATCATGTAGCAATAACTCAAACACAAAGTGTAGATATTTTCAATGTTTGGCAGCATGTAGTACAAGTCTACTCCTGTAGTGAGATGAAATACTCATGTGAGGTATACAATCTTAGGTCTCTTCGGAAAGCCCAAAAATGCTAAACATCACACAACACCCTGTGCAACTCGGTGTACAAATATATTTTCCCAACTTGGACAAAACAAGTAACCGTTGCTTCGGGGAGTATTTTCCAGGCGGTTTTCTCAGCTCTAACACACAATTCTCAAAGCATACACTAATCACTCAGATCCTTCACGAGCTGAATCCGGCATGCTGGGACAAGGAAACTATACATACTGCAGGGCAACGCTGAGTACTAAGGCGGATTCATTAATTAGGAAACCGTATGAGTAGTACTGTCTCAAAGACAGTTGAACTTTGTTGTCGGAGCTGTGGTAAAGGCTGGTCATCAAAGAAGGAGAGCAGACCTCCGTCACTGGAATTCCTAACAAGCAGAGACATGACCTGAACAGAGAAGCCCAGAAGATGGAACGGGTGGATTTCCTCATCTAATCTAGAGACAGAGCAGTTAACAGATCAAGCAGTATTATTCTGAACTCTTCCTAAAGTTTACTAATACTTGTATTTCCCCTCAGTGCTGCTGTTTACACTGAGCCTCCTTGAACAGGCGATATCTGAATAGTCATGGTGGAAATGAAAACGCAGAAGGATTTGTTTCAGGTTACAAGTTTTCTCATATCCATCGGGTACAGATAACATCTAAGAGGCTGCATGTTTGTCTGCACTGTGTGGTAATGAAGTAAGAGTAGTGTAATGGGATATTCTCCCTGTTTGAAGTAAACTATCCTGGAGGGCAGAAGTCTGAACCTGTTTATATGCCTGGAGGCACAAAGGGAAAGGAACTCAGCCTTGGACCTTCACCCTCAGCAGACAGATATTAAAATAACATTATTAAACACAATCAAGGAGAACACATCCAACAACAACTAACAGCACGAAACGGACTCCTTTGGTAACTTTAGTAACGCGCAGACAACGAATGAATAACGGAAGAGGAAAGACAAAAGTCAGTGTTTGACAACATGCAGCTGCGTCCTCCTTCACATCAGCTCTCCACGCGCCTACGGTTCATGGCCTGAATACTGTCGAAAGCAGGATTTCAGCAAAACCAGTAATAGTTTCAATATAACGTATTGTATCTCCAACACATATGTGAATACTCACCAAAACAAAACGGGCGATAATAAGTGCTCGCGCTATTTCTCGCGTGCAGGGCGGAATGGGACCGAGCCGCTCTCCAGGTGAGGAGCCGAGTAAAGACCCCTCCCTCCAGGTATGCTATGCTAAGGAAGTGACTATTATCCGACGAGTATTTTAAAATTGTAGACCAGAGTAACACATATGGAACAAAATAACACACCATTGTGCTATAAACACGCCGTTTGGTGGCACACTTCACATATATACATGTATAAAGTAGCAGTCTGTGTGTCCCAGCCGAAAGCCGATTCCACAGTGGTTAGATTTGTGTTGTGGAGTTATTGTGGTGTCTCAGGCAGGCAGGACACGGGCAAACCCGGGGTTCTTATACTTTTGGTAGCTAGGCACTCCTGTTCGTATACTAGGCTTGTTATTCAAAGGTGTACAACATTAAGCACATTATCTAGGCTTTTTTTTTTTTTTGAAGCCATCGAATTATTTTTCCCCCTGAATTTTCCACTGACTAAACACATTAGGGCCAAGGTGACTTATTATTTGAGTTAATAAGGTTTGGATTTAACATATTTAATTCAACTGACCAGTAACTAAACAGTAAGGTGGTTTATAATGTAGATAATAATAATAATAATAATAATAATAATAATAATAATAATAATAATAATAATACAACCCCGATTCCAAAAAAGTTGGGACAAAGTACAAATTGTAAATAAAAAAGGAATGCAATGATGTGGAAGTGTCAAAATTCCATGCTTTATTTAGAATAGAACATAGATGACATATCAAATGTTTAAACTTAGAAAATGTATCATTTAAAGAGAAAAATTAGGTGATTTTAAATTTCATGACAAAAACACATCTCAAAAAAGTTGGGA